>JAJPUD010006673.1:0-10038 GCA_023553655.1 Myrmecobius fasciatus | reverse complement strand
AGCATCAAATTTCCCTTCAATTCTTCTTAACTCTCCAGTATAACAGGATGGGCACATATGATGTATAAACACATAAGGTATGAAGTCCAGATGGTATACAGAGATTCATGGCAAGAAACTTCTGAAACAAGACTTAAGAGCAGGTCTCATCCCAAACAATAACTTTTTAACCCTGGGCAATCCAGTTAGTCTCCTTAGGTTTCAGTTTTGTTCAACTCTAAAATGGGACTTTGGAACCAATGTCCTCTCGGGTCCCTCTCCTGATTTATGGGTCTTGAAAGTCAAGAGTATAGCTTTTCTCCATGTTCTCCTGTTCTATAAGAAGTACTCCCGAGGAAGTGATGTGCAAAAACTATTTCAAAAGGCCTCCAGCCATCACTAGATGGTTAGGAGTTGAATGGGTATATTAGATGGGTTGGGTTTAAATTAAACCGTTTTGAAGTGCTGAGTTACACTTAAAGACATCTCAAAAAATAACAGTTGGATTTGATGGTCTGGCTCTTCCCCAATACTACCTCAATGAGACCTAATTTCAGACTTCATATACAAAAAATATGAAGGAACAGCCTCATAGAGCTTGAAAACACTGCTTTCCTATTTGCTCTTGAAATTAATTAAAGGAGGCACATGATTGAACTTCCCCTGAAGGGGATATGTCCTTCCTTGGGAATGGGTGTACACAAGAATTTGCATCTTCTTAATTAGAAGGATTTTGTGCTTCAGAATTTAAACCATATATTCATTAGTGTTATCTTTAATGATGTCTGATATAGCTTCAAGTCCTTTTTTTAACCCCTAGAGGCAGAAGTGACAAAGGTAGTAAAATCTGAATGCAGGTATAGTAATCAATTCTTTAATATCATCTAACTCCCCCCCTCCAAATTCATGATTATGATCCCCTAGTTCACTGCAAATCTGAAACTTCTTTGTTTAAGCAGTTATGTGTCTCAATTCTTTCTCTTAATCTCCATCTTTTATGTTTCTTACTAGCCTATAATTTCTGGAATGTTGGCTGTCAGGAGTAAGGCAAAGTAGGTGATTTTCCTGCATTACAAACTATCATTATTAACACAAGCTGCATTAGTAATGGGCCCATTATTGCCACTAAAAACATTTCCATTATCTGATAAGACAAAATTACCTGTGCATCTGTAATGCTGGGGGGACTGACAGGGAATGTTTATAGAGTTCCCAATGCCAGCTGGGGTGAATTTCATGGTATAGTTGAAGGTGTCCTGGGTCTGAAATCTGCAGACTTGGATTTGAGTTTCAGCTTTGCCATTAACCTTCTATGTGTTTCTAGGCAATGCATCTCTTCATTCAATATCTTTAAGTCCTCATCTGATATAAGCACATTAGATTACGTTCATTCATTTATTTATTCACCCATCCTATTAAGTATTTATTATTTGCCAAGTACTGTGCTAGGTGCAGGAGATGCAAAGGCAAAAATGAAAATCCTTACTCTCAAGGATCTTACATTCTACAAGTGGGGAACAGATACACATAACATAGACAAATAAAAGGAAAATATATAGAAAGTACTAGGTACTGAGGTAAGCAACAGTCGTAGTAGACGGGGTCTGGCAAGACTTTGCATAGGACAGGCTCTTGAGCCAAGTCCTAAAGGAGGCTAGGAATTCTAAGAGGCAGAGATGAGAAGAGCATCTCAGTTACTGCAGGTGATTTGTTGCAAAGGCACAAGGAGGAAGGATAGACTGCTATGTATGAGGAAGAGGCCAATTGGGTAGTAACAGGATATGCAAGGAAGAGTAATGGAAAGAAAGGCTGTAGATAGAGACTTCAGCCACTATTTTTCTTTATAACTGGGCAAGTCATTTGGTAGCATCAAAAGCATGGTCAAATGATGCACTAAATCCTAGGAGTGACTTCTCTCTTGGTTTCCTTCCCCCTGCTTTGACTTGAAGACCATCCTACTTGGGGCTCTCTGAGAGCATTTCTGGTTGGATCTCTTCTCTGACTTTTCCTAACCTTTGAAAATTTCAATGTAGGTCCCATTGTGAAAGGTAAGAAGCCTTCTCTAGTTTGGTAATCTCTGCTGATGCCCATTATACCACATGGCTCCTGGGCAGTGATTCTGAGAGTATGCCTTCCCCAAATTGATCTTGTTAGTATTAAAGTGCTTTTGTTCAAGATGACAGCATAAAATATTCATGACATCTACATTTCACTTGATATATTGAATTAGATTATTCTCATGGTGAATCAGCACAGGATAAGAAAGGAGATTTATGAAGTTATAGAGAATTAGAATTGAAAGAGATCCATATCATTTCATCCCAGCATTTTACAGCTAAAGAGACTAGGGCAGATAAGGTCAAATGCCCAGTTCAGACAACTCAGGGAAACTGAATGGGTCCACATATGCTTCATATGCAAGAATTAGATTCTGCCAGGTTTCTCTCATGGTATTATAACTCTGAGATCAGAAAGGAAAGAAGGAAAGGGAGAAGAAAGAAACCCATTTATTACATGCCTTATTATATTAAATTTATTACATGCATCAATCACCATTCAAAATTATGCACAAATACGTCATTTGAAACACAAATTCACTAGGAAACTGGAAGTTCTAGGAAGAGAAGAGTCAAATTATTGAAAGAGGAAAGTGATCAGAAGAAATGGTTCAGGGCTTGAGATATAAATTTATAGTTTTGGTGTAATGAAAAACTTCTTTGCAATTTGAGCTATTAAAGTAGAATTGGTTGCCTTAAGAAGTAATAGATACCATTTGATGGAATGTCTTGGAACAGTGGCAACATGGCCCCTTTGGGGGGAAGTTGTAGGAAATTCATAGCTCTAGGATAAAGAAACTGACGGCTAGAAAGGTTATGTTATTTGCCATCATCACGCTGACAGTAGGCTGTGTAAGAGGTAGGATTTGAACCCAAGTCCTCTGGTCTCAAAGGTATTATCTTTTCCTCACCACCTCAAAGTAAAACTTACCATAGAATGATTGATTACAGTCTATTGGCATCTAAGCTAAGAGTCTCATTCAGATAAAAGCTCCTAAGGTAGAGTTTGTAATTATTTGAAATTACCATTCTGCAAAAGCCAAAAAGAAGGTTCGAAAAAGAATTATCCAGAACAGCCAACCACTAGCTAGCACATCAGACAGGGTATGAGTTTCCCTCATGGTAAAAAGGAACTTTTCAGGGATATAGTAGACATTTTCCTCAACATTTGTTGACTCTTAAGATACCACTGGCTTAAAAGTAAGGGACAAAGGAAGTGAAGGTGGAAGGGAAGTTTGTTGTCTAATATATAATGAAACCTCATCATTCCCATGCAGTAAATTGTAGATGCAGATCTGAGCATCAGAACCAAGAAGTAATTGTGGTCTTTGGGTCTTCCCTCTCTCAGGAGCTTTAGTTCCAAGCCTTTTCTCTCTTACTCCTAGGGGGGTACCAGTCTTATATGCAGCATATCATGGAATTTAGGCTAGAAAGAACCTTCAGTTTTGCTTAACACAGTCCTCATGCTAGTGACAAGAAATGGAGACCCAGAGATATGAATTGATTTATTTAGGTCTCCCATATTATACAAAGCAAAGTTAGAATTTAAACTCATCTACTGATTCCAAATCTAGTGCTTGGGATCCTTGTAAGGGTTTTGCTGGTTAATTTTAACAATTGGCTTTTTACCCCACCAAAGTACAAATGACACTTATAACTTTAATCTGTATTATTTACATTTACAACACTTTAAGTCTAAATCACTAAAACAATAAATCAAGCCTTGATTATAGAGTTTATTTCTGAGGCATAAATGTTCATACTGGAAATTTAGCAGTTGACTCCCATTAGCCAGCATGAGGTGATTCCAACATAACCCTGGTCCCAGATTTCTGAATCTAATTAGCTTAGTTTGCTTCTTGGTTCTGTGTCTTTGTGTTGCATAACTTAGGGTAGAAATCTTGGTTTCTTAGATAGTTTGTGTGATGAGAATCCCAATTCTTTGTACAAGGTAATTCAAGGTTTCTGTTCTGTGTTTGTCTATGTTGGATTACTCAGATTCCCAGTTGTATTACCCAGCTAGATGTTCATATTTCCAGATGTGGGAGTTGTGTTATTCCAGCTGTGTTACTTGGGGACAGCCAGTGTTCTGTGTATGACTAACTCTGGGTTTCAGTCCTGTGCATCTGTGTCTAGACTGGGTAACTCAGAATGCTAATTCTATACATATTGGATTGGGTAATTTAGGTAATAATTAAAAAGTATTCATGTTAAAGATTCAGAAGGATAAGAAGCCACAGAATGAATACAAAAAGAATTTTCTGTATTTTCTCCTGGTGATACATTTGACAAGTTATGTTTTCAAGAAAAGGGTAATCATATATACTAGAATAAAAACTTGGAGTTATCATGGCTACCTTGTTCAAAATGGCACTGGTGTTCTCCAAACCATTTTGACAAGAATAGTCTTTAACAGCTAAAGAATGGAAACTATCTCATACTAGAAGGGGAAAAACCCTTTTAAAATACTACTAGAATGAAGATAAAAAGCCTCAAATAATGTTCCCTGTGGGGTAGCTCAGTGGATAGATTACCAGGCCTGAAGACTAATCTCCCTGTGTTTAAATCTGACCTCAGACACTTACCTAGCTGGTTAAGTCACTTAATCCTGTTTGCCTCAGTTTCCTTGCCTACAAAATGAGCTGGAGAAGGACATGGTAAGTCACTCCAGTATCTTTGCCAAGAAAACCCCGAATGGGGCCATGAAGAATTGGACATAACTCAAGAACAACAAATGTTTCTTGCATTAAAGTCAACCTAATTCACTTTAAAAAAGGTAGTGAATAATAATTAGACAAGAACATTGAGCATTTGTCATTGCATTATGCTCTTAGTAAGAAGAGCTTTAGAAAATTTACTTTCTAATGTCTAAAATAAGATGCATTGAGAAATTTGAGTTTGTTTTATAAACTAAGCTTTTAAAATCACGTAGACTCCACTTTAGATATGTCACAGAAATAGAACGTTAAAGTGTTTAAAATTCAATCAAAGGTTTGTGGCAAGTGGCCTGATATTAAAATAGCAGGAAAATCATTTCAATATATGTTTTGAACATGATTTGTCCCAAATAGCATTCTAATAGATAACACTGATTATATGGTAGCCAACATAATTTATATATCCCCAACACTATGCTTTTGTCAGAGACATTGTTAAGGAATTTGACGCATATGCAAGAGAACAATATATGTCAACTGAAATATATACCAATTAACTTTAAATGGGGAGCTGCAATGAATGATATGCACACATGCTATACTTATAAGTAATCATATGCGGGCTAAAGTAGCTTGCGTTTCCAAACAAGAAGTCTTTTTATGTTGTCATTTAAAAACTCTCCTCTTTCTGAAGGTCAAGAATAAATAGTACCATTAGCATTAAAAGCGAGTAAAAGGGAAAGTCATTTGTTGTTCATTTAACATCCCATTTTTCTGAAATCATTTTGTAAAGCATTTATTTATTCACCCTCCCCCCTTCCTTTAGAGATTCCCAAGACAAGGTGAAGACTATTCTAGATTCTATTTATTAGAAATGGATTTTTACTTTCTTTTGTTAATTTTAACATCTTGATTCAGTGGGATAGTTGCTGAAATTATGAGGCTTGCTGAGGTGACCATGGTGAAGGATAATACCCATAAATACAGCTGTTCAAATCATTGTTAGCACAGTTGGCTCCAGCAGCTGGTACTAATGAGGCTAAGGGTAAAGGTTCAGTTCACATCTGGGCTGGTCTAAATCTACATTTAGCAAACAAGGACCACCACAACAACCTTTCTGGCTGCCAGATGCTGCTGCTTTGGTTATGAGGGTACCAGGTGAGACAAACACAAGGAACCTGAGGGCTCAGTGCCAATCAGTGCTCTGCACAGTAAAACAAAACAAATACCAACAACCGAAAAAAATCCTCTAGTATAAGAAATTCTGTTTATGGAAAAGATAGCATAGGTTGTCTACCTAGAGACCATAGATGTGAGCTAAAAGGTGCCTCAGGAGCTAAAAAAGCCCTTTCATTTTACAGTTGAGTAAACTGAGCTCTAGGAAGGTTAAAAAGTAGTTATTTTAAAAAGCAGGTCTTCAGACTCCAGAGCCATTGCATTAGAGACAGGACACTTGAATACAGACAAACAATCAAGAAGCATTTATTAAGTACTTACTAAATGCCAGACAGGCCCCAAGCCTGATGCTGGGGATGCAAAGACAAAAATGAAACATTTCTTGTATTGAAGGAGCTTGCTTTCTATTGCGGGGGAAAACCATCTACATGAAGTATAGAAAACTTTGTAAAACAAACCAAAGATAAATTTGTGGAGGGAGGAAGTCTGAGTGCACTAACAGTTTAGAAGATCAGTAAAGGATGGATGGAGAAGGTGACTCGAATAGAATTTTGAAGTGAGGTAAAAGATTTTAAGAGATAGAGGTGAGGTGAAAGAATTCCAATCATCCTCTAGCAGACAGGACATCTAGAACACAGACAAAGTAGGAGAGAAGCTCTGCCTCACGCTCCCTAGGATCTACCCCAGAAAAAAAATGGAGTGTGAATTCCAACACAAAAGTGTTGTTGTATTTTGGAAAAGCAACCCAGACTTCATAATTCAGACCCAGTTGCCTCATCAGCAGGTTACTACCTCCCCCTGGAGGATTCCAGGGTTATATCCTTCCCAACCACATAAAAATGCCAAGTTATTCAAACTCATGGAATTGCCCTCGTTTCTCTGAGATTGTGGATTCCTTGTTCAGTGATAGAAATTGTAACTGTTCCTCTTCATCCTTCAGAGCTGTGGCAAGGACAGGAAAAACTTTTGGTTAAAACAGTTTCATAATACTATCTACTAAATAGCAGAAAGAACAAGTTCCCACTGAGATAAAATCATGAATCCTTGAATAATAAAATAAAGTTTTAGGTGAACATTATTAAAATTAGGACCTGAATCAGGGAAAAAGCATAAATCTGTTTTTAAATGAATAAAAGGAATGAAAGAAATGAGAATAAGCCACAGTGATTCACAGTGCCTGAACAATTGACTTCCATTTAAAATATGAAGACTGGTGTGAAATGTATGATCGGAACCAGAAGACCATCTCCTCTACTTACTAAGTGGCCCTCCTTTATGAATTTCAGTTTCTTCTTTTATAAATAAAGATAAGTTTTAGTACTTATGGGGATAAGCTTTGAAATTATTTAAAGCAGAATTATTGAGAAACAAGCACATATGTGTGTTCATACCTATATTCCTATCCTCATGTGACCGGATCAACTTGAGCTTTCACATCACATAATTAACTTCAACATTTTTCTCCATTCTTTTCCATTCAAGGTAACTCCCAAATGAGACCATTCATGCTCTGCTTTGGAGGGCTGAATACCCCTGCCTTCCCTGATACCCCTCCCCTATGACAATCCCTCTGTTGGAGCAACCCATTTACTCAGTAGGTGTTCATTGGGGAAAGGACAATGCTGCCCTTCCATAGTTCCAATGACAAAACGAGTATTGTTTGTGAATTTGGGAAGAGGCCAGGTCCAAATTGCTGGGAAATCACTGAATCACTCTGGAAACAATGGCCTTAGCAGCCATGGCTTCTGACATCTCATTGGCTAAGTGGGGGTCTGGGCAAACATTTAGTCTCATTGGCCTCTGAAAAGGAATAACCCAGCCTCTGCTCTGCTTGGGGACCAAAGTCTGATTTTGGTGTTAAAAGTAATTCAAATGTGAATAATGATTATAATGATGACAAAGCTCAAGTTTTAAAGTTTGTAAAGCATTTATCTCATTTGAAGGTCTTTCCCTCATCTGCTTACATGTTCATGCCCCAGTTTTAAATATGTATGATTTAATTTCATCTGAATCCCTTAGGAGTTAACAAGACACCCCACCCCACCCAGCCCCACATCCCCATCCCATTACAACTCATCTTCCAGCATTACATCAGCTCTTCAATCATCAGTCCAGCAGCTAAGTTTGTTTCAGAAACAGACTCAGGTGGTCAGAAAATGTTAAATCACTAGGGACTGAAACAAGGTGTTCTGAGGATCTGAGTGAGATCACAGGCAGTGATAAAAACCTCTATTTATTTTTGCCAATGAACAAGTAGGCACTGAGAGTAATTTCCCCAATGAACTGTCTTTGCCCCTTCCTCTAAATTGTAGGTTATTATTCTTCCATTTAGTACTATACAATCCTTAACGAGCCTCAATTCCTAATGGTTTAGGAAAGATTCTGGGATCTATTGTGGTCACTGACTGTCTCCTTTTGTTGCATTTTCTTCCTGTTACAACTATGTTATTGTTTTCCCATCACTGTCCATATTGCATTATGAAAAAAGTCTCTTAATTGATGTTGCATATGGATGTTTCTGACAATATCCACTGCCAGAAAAGATCATTTAAAATTTTAAGATGATTAATTCTGTACAGCTGGGTGTGTTTCTGGCATGTTTCATTAGTGTCCATCTCTTATTATTTTTTGTGTTTTATGCAGGTTCCTTTTGGATCTGATAAAGCCAATTTTTTGGCATAAGGCAGCATGTTGTCATCTGTGTAAACTCAGCCAGTACACAAGGACAGTTCTCAAAAAGAGTCCTGAATAGTGTGAGACATTGCCAGTGCAAAGTTTTGATTGATTCAATTCAACCAGAAAGTATTAAGCACATGCTATGGGTACCAGTCATGGTACTAGGTGCTAGAGACAGAAAGACATAAGTGAAACACTTTGTGCTGTGATGAAACATATTCTACAACATGTGCCCAGATAAGATAGCAAGTATATACAAAAAAATGGAATAATTCATTTTTTTCTTCATACACTAAACATTTATTAGGTACCTTCTATCTGCAGATCACTAGGGGAAACAACAGAGTTTAAATGAGCTGTTACCCTCAGGAAGCTTCCAGTCAGGATAATAAACAGACCATAGTGAGAGGCTAGACATCAATATTACACAAAACAAGGGGGTGCATTTTACAATTTATCACAACAAAGTCACAGCAAGACCACCAGGATTTATTTCTAGCAAGAACAGAGTGTTTGCAGAACATCTTCTTCAACAGTATCACTACTACAGAAATGATACCTGTGAAGGTAAAAATAAAAATATCAGTAGGTGGCATATTTCAGGTGAGACTCCAGATGATTTCATTTATTGGGCTGGCTAGCCTTTGTTATGTTATTTAGCTTATTTGTGTTTTGTGTATGTAGGAGGTTGAGTGCTATTGGACAGCCAAAAGAACTCAGTTTAAAGCCAATACAGGTTTCCCCCATTCTTTGTAATTTATGGTCTTAGAGAGTTGACTAGGACAGATTTGTCAAATTCTCTTTTTATATAATGATCCCTGTAGGCTGCAAATTGACTTAGTTTTAAATATAATATTATCTGTGCTTTATTGTATCTTTTCTATTTTGTTGGGGCAGCTACAATGGATAGAATCCAGGTATGGAATCAGGAAAATTCATCTTCTTGAGTTCAAATACGACCTTAGATGCATATTAGCTATGTCACCTTGGCCAAGTCTTTTAACCCTGTTTGCCTTAGTTTCCACATCTATAAAATGAGCTAGAGAAGGAAATGGCAAACCACTCCAGTATTTGCCAAAAAACCTCAAATGGGGTCATGAAGAGTCAGACAGGAATAAATAATAACATATCTATGTTGTTAAATATTCCCCAATGGCATTTAAGTCTGCTTTGAGTCCCACTAGGCAGAGTTATAGACTGACTGCATGATTAATTCCTCTGACCCAGAATACATGAGTTATGCAGAGTCACATAGCCCATTATGTATCAGATATAAGATTTGAACTCGTCTCTGAGACTGGCTATCTATCCGGTGTTGTTTTTTCTCTACTGGACTGATTTCCTTTAAAGCTTGAATCAAGAACTATCCTTTATATAAAGCTTTTTTTTTGAGCCTCCTGCCCTCTACTCTGATCCAATTGCTAGTGTTTTCTTCCCCAAACCACTCTACATTCATTTCCTATATATTCTTCTTTAAATTAAACTAAAAAAAA
>JAJPUD010006672.1:41163-123871 GCA_023553655.1 Myrmecobius fasciatus | reverse complement strand
AACATTCATTCTGATTCGATTCTGTCCCTATTAATGAACCTCAGTCCTAAATACTGTTTGTCCTTTATTTAGAGAACAGTTCATGAACTATATTTCCCTTTCCTTGGGAGAGAGAGGTGGGGGTTCGTGAATGTAGAATGCTGAATCACCAGACACAGTTGTAATGTCAATATTTTTCCTTATTTTTCTTTTTTCCTCAGGGAAGGTTGGGGGGGGAGAGGCAGCTTATTATTGAGAAATACTGTGGTATGAAATAAAAAACCCTTGATAATATGTAGCACATCTAGCTAGAATTGAATATATATTCTGTGCCTTCAATCACATCTTTTCTTCTGCCATCATTCCTGGCTTGTTGCTTTGGCTTGAAGGATTTATTGTGAATTTTTTCTTATTTTATTTTTGAAAATGTTTAAATTTCATTTGTTTCATTTATATTATCATCATTATGATTATATGGTATTTATTGTAATCAACGATTATTATACAATATTAGGTATTATTATAAAAGCAACTGTGGACAAAAGGAAAGCCCCAGAATTCTTCAGTTAATTTCTCTGCTTTGTTTGCAGTCCCTTCAGCTACACCAATCATCCACTACCACAACAGAGAAATATGTGGGGTTATAAAAATGGCCAGCAAGGTTCGGTCACATTTCAAATGAGGGAGGGAACCTCAAGTCTTCTGAAAAAAGGGTCCAGGTTTTGCTTCTGGAATGAATTTTGAAACCAACCATTGGTCTGTCAGCATTGCTACTGTGGAAGATTGGAATTTTTTTTAATGTCAAGCCCACTGAGAAAACAGGGAAGAAATCTCAGCACTGTTCTCTTGGATTTGTAGGATATTTCAGCAGGTCAACTCAGGCTCCTATTTGGTGCAATCCTCTTCTGTCTTTCTTCTTGATCGCTAAGACAGCTTCTAATTTAGTGGACTGCCATAGAGATTCCTCAAGTCTGTCTGCTCTACTGCAATAATCTCCTTATTAGTCTCCCAGAATCTATTCTGTCCGCTCTCCAATCCATCCCCCACATGGCAGCCATATTGGTATTACTAGACCCATTTTTAAGAACCTTCTGAAGCTCCCTATTACTTCTAAAACAAAATACCAATTCCTTTGGCATTTAGATCCCTCTACAATCTGGGCCCAGCTCATTGCTACAGACAAATCATATATTAATCCTCCTCCCTCAACCTATCCCATGTACTGTACATTATAATCAAATTGCCTTGCTTGCTATTTCTCATAAACAATATGCCTTTCTTCCCACTACATCCCCCACTCCCAGTTGTTAGTACCCTGCCCCAATCTGCTTTCTATTTACTTTGAATATACAGGACATTTTCAAAAGTTTTAGTGTTAGTTTTAAGCTATTAAAATTTATAAATGGAAAGATATTTACTTCTCTATCATCTTCTTCAAAAAGCTGCTAGGAGAAAAGTGCTGCTATGTGATTACCATATATCCCCAGTAGAATATAAGCTCCTTAAGGGCAGAGATATCTCAATTTTACATTTGTATTCCACACATATATATTTGTATATCCCTGACAATCAATCAATCATGAATATTGATGAAGAACTTACTTTGTGTCAGGCATTGTACCAAATGCTAGGGATATAATTAAAATAGCCAAAATGGTTCCTATATTCAAGGAGCTTTATGTAGACAATATGTAAATAAATCAGAAAATATAAGATAAACATAGAGCAGAGAGAAGGTAGGCTTTGATAGTTCATCTTAATAGGTGATTAATAAATGCTTATTGATAGATTCATTATTAATGGATCTATTACTAGAAGAATGAAGCACTATGGGACCCAAAGACAGAAGAAAGAACAAATGCAGAGAGGGTCCCTGAGAGATCTATCCAATCAGAAAAGGAGAAACAAGTGAACCAAATGATGACTCAGCAACCTGGCATTTTTTTTAGTCATGTTTTACTCTTTATGACCTCATTTGGGGTTTTCTTGGTAAAGATACTGGAGTGGTTTCCCATTTCCTTCTTCAATTGGCATATGAGGAAACATAGGCAAACAGGGTTAAGTGACTTGCCCAGGTTCATACATCTAGGAAGCATCAGAGTTTGAATTCATGTCTTCCTAACTCCAAGTTTAAGTAAATTCTAAGTTTACTAATATTAGTATTAGCACTAGTCCCAAGAGAAAAAAAAACTGGAAACAAACAAAATGCTCAATGATTAAAATAAAGTTATGACATATAAATGTAATGGAATAATTATTATTGCTCAATAAAGGTCAAGTAGAAGAATTTTAAAAATGATAGTGATAAAATAATGACTTGTAAACTAATTAAATAAGAGATGTCATACAAAATGACATGTGATCTATATCTTTAGAAAAAGTACCCTGAGCAGCTAGGTGGCACAGTGGATAGAGCACCAACCCTAAAGTCAGGAGGACCTGAGTTCAAATCTGGTCTCATACACTTAACAACTTAACATTCCCCAGCTGTGTGACCCTGGAAAATTCGCTTAATTTAAATTGCCTAACCAAAAAAAAAAAAACAAAAAAAAAAAAAAAGAAGAACAAAGAAAGAAAGAAAAAGTACCCTTAGGTTTGTATGTACATTTTCATCACCTAGTACAGTGCCTCATACATAACAGATACTTAATAAAAATTCTTATTAATTGGTGGCTTTATGTGATTGGTGAAATCACAAATCCAACAAAATAGCTTTAAATATATACACAGTCCCCTGTAGATAAATGAGTTGTGTTCTCAAAGTTCATTTGTAAAACTTGCAAACATATTTCCATGTAGAAATGACATTATATATGGATGGATTCCTAAGCTACCCTGAAAACAAAATATTTAACTCAACAATGTTACTGAAGTATATTTATGAACACAACTGAATTCTAATGAACCCCAAAGTAAGAAGATACAAGGAGCATTTGATCTCTTTTCTCAACAACAAGGAGCAATCCTATGAAAAAGTTAGTCAATTCCAAAAGACTGTTGATAGAAAACATTTTCCATATCCAGCGAAAGAACTATGGAATCTGGATGCAAATCGAAGCATATTTTCACTTTTTCCTTTCTCATGATTTTTCCTTTTTTTCTAATTCTTCTTTTACAACATGACTGATATGAAAATATATTTAATATGATTATATATGTATAATCTATATTAGATTTTTTGCCATCTTGAGTTGGATGGCATGAGAGAGGAAGGGGGAAATTGTAACTCAAAATCTTTTAATAAGTGAATGTTGAAAATTATGTGTAACTGAAATTACACTATTTAAGTAGGGTAGGGGAGGTCAATCAATAGCTATTTTCTTATGCTTTCACTGTATACCAAGAATTGTTCTAAATGCTGGAGATCCAAAGAAAGAGACAAAAGGGTCCCTACTCTCAAGAAGCCCATATTCTAATGAGGAGACTACATGCAAATAACTATGTACATACATATATGTGTATACTTGTATAGACACAGTGTATATATGTATATAAATTTATGTGTTTATACATTCAATGTATATATGTATATAAGGGTATATGTATGTATATATACATATACAATGTATACACATGCACAAACACTGTAAATCAAAGGCAATCCCAATGGGCAGGTTCTAGCAATGGAAGAGACAAAGAAAGACATCCTGCAGAAAGTAGGATTTGAGTTGAGTCTTAAAGAAAGCCAAGAGTCAGAGGTAAAGAAAGGGAACATCCCAGTTATGGGGGAAAGCCAGTGGAAAGGCATGGAGTTGGGAGATGGGAGTATCAGGTATGAGGAATAACAGGAAGGTCAGTGTCATTGAATATATATAGAGGAGAGTAACATGTAAGAAGACTGACCAGATAGGAATTGGCCAAATTGTGAAGTTCTTTAAATGAAAAATGGGATTTTCTTTTGATCCTTGAGGTAATAGGGAGCTACTGAAGTTTATTATGGGGGATGAGGGGAAATGACAGGATCAGATCTGCTTTTTAAGAAGAATATTTGGGCAGTTAAGTGAAGATTATCCTGAAGTATGGAAAGATAATGGTAGGCAGACAAATCCAGGCTTTTGCAATAAATTAGGTATGAGGTGATGAGGATCTTCACTAGGATGTTGGCTCTAGCAATGAAGAGAATGGGACTTACACAAGAGATGTCATGAGAATAGTAAGATTTGACAAAGATTGGATATGTGGGATGAAGGAGAGTGGGAAGTCAAGGATGACTTGGGAGGATAATGGTGTTGGGATGAGAAAAGAGTCTGGAGGGAAGATAGTGAGTTCTGTTTTGGACATACTGACTTTGAGATGTCTGAAGACATCCAGTTTCAGATGTCTGAGAAGCAATTGGTGATACAAGCCTGGGGATGAGTAGAGAGATTGGGGCTGAATAAATATGTAAATAAACTGAAGAAATGTCTACTTTGAGATGAAAATTGATTCGTGAGAGATGACAGAATTTTGGAATCAGTGAAATTTGCCATTGGCTCCCCCTCATCTCCTTTTTTGCACTTTGCCCCATATCTTGGTGCTTCTTCCCCTAGATATCTCCAGGATTCAGTCTTTAAATCTCATCCAAGTAATCATTTATAGGTGTGGATTGTTATAAAGTTAGAGATTACTTAAATATAAGAGAGAGAAGACAAATGGACAGATAGGCAACAGATGGACCCATAGATTTGGTTTTGTGCTGTATACTATATTCACAGTAAGATATATGAAAAAAAATATGGCCATGTGAAAGAGCAAACCCATGTGTTGCACTGAGAAAAAAGCTCTAACACAATGGGTAGAAGGTTTCAAAGAGAAAATGAACAAGGGCCATACAAAACAAGGAGGTGCACCACTGAAGGGAATACTCACATTGACAAGACCACAGATCCAGTGAAGAAAAGAAATATCTACAAGACACAAACATATCTGGGAAGCTGGGTGACAAAGTAGATAAAGTGCTGAACCTGGAGTCAGGAATACCCGAGTTTAAATCTGGCCTCACTCATATTGGCTGTATGATGCTGGTCAAATCATTTATCTGTTGCCTGCCTCAGTTTCCCCATTTGTAAAATGATGATAATAGTTGTACCCTCATGGAGTCAGTACAAGGATCAAATGAGATTATTAAGGCAAATTTTTAAAACTTACACTGTAATTACTATCTATTTAAATACCTACGTGAAACTCACTGATTTCATTGCTTGTAAGTGTTCCCTCCAACAATCCAAACACATTCATCCATGAATGCTTAGACTATATGACTCTTGTCCTCAAGTCCCATAAGTTCACCACAGCAAGGTCACCAAACCGGCTTGACATTCCCAGGACATCAGTCCATCCATGGGTCATCTCTCCCTCTCACCAGGTGGTCAGCTCATCTTTTCTACTCCTACATTGTTTTGACAAACATCTTCTGCTCTACTTTCTCTCCATAATTCTTTGTGATGCCTTGTTTCTGTCTGCTCACACCCACCCTGAGATTCTCTGTTGCCTTATGGCTGTTACCCACCTTGCCCAATGTCTATCTATATATCAATCAATCAATTAACCCATTTATCAACAAGCACTTATCAGAAACCTATGATAAGTCCAACCCCCTAATAAGTGTTGAGGATACAAGGACAAAAAACTCCCGTCAGCCCTTGCTCCCAAGAGTTTACAATCTAATTAGAGAGATGATATGTACACATATGAATATATACAAATAGATTTAAAATACAAAAATATAAGTACAATCATGAAATAAGTATCAGGCAATTTGCAGAGGTGGCACTATTAAGCAATTCTATGAAGGGATAGAAAAGATCTACAAAAGAATGACCCCTGGACTGAATTTCAAAGGAAACAGAGATTCTAACAGGCAAAAGTAAAGAGGGGAGTAGATTCTATACATAAGCAAATAAAAACTAGAGCAGCCTTCTGTTATTAAAAGCTTAAAATTACACTATGACTTTTGGGATATTACATATATATATATATATATATATACAAATACATATATGTAACCATGCATGAATGTGTCTTATATGTTATAATACATAGATAGATAGATATATAGATAGATAGATAGATAGATAGATAGATAGATAGACCGAGAAAGCATGGCAGAATGGATAGAAATTGTCTTTGAAGCCAAAAAAGAGCTGAGTTTAAGTTCTCCCCTCTGCCATATACTGGCTTTGTGAACCTGGACAAATTACTTAAATCCCCAGTTCTCTAGGAAATTCTCTAACACTGTAAGTAGCAGAAAGTTCTGAACCTACCCAGGAAAAGAAAGTTTCCTCACCTAGGAAGTTTCCTGACCACTGAAATCAAAGGATCCTTTCTTATCTTCCCATGCCCCATAACATATCATCAATACCCAAAGAGAATCTAATAAACATCTATAATGTATCTATAATATTTCCATCACCATCACATCCTCTCATTACTCTGGTTTGCATTAATGGCATTTGATTTCTGCAAAATAAAGTTGAAAAAATGTATTTATGTTTCTGAAATATTTTGAAGATATGCTTAAATTGATCATCATTATATAAAGACGAATGGGGAAACCAAGAATATTCTGCTATATCCATAACATCATCATGAAGTGCCCAATTAGGAGCCAGCCAATGGCTTAACTATCCAGACCTAGCTTAATCAAGTGACTAAACAGCCTTCCATGCTTTGCGTCATAACCTGTGTCAGGCACTATGCCAAGTACTGGGATACAAAGAATCAAAAGATATGCTCTGCCCTAAAGGAATTTACAGTCTAAAGGAGACAACAAGCAAACAAATATGTACAAAAAAGCTATGTATAGAAAAAATCGGAAATAATTAAGAGATAGAAGGCACTAGAATTAAGAAGGTTGGGGAAAGCTTCTTATAGTTAGGACTTAAAGGAAGCCAGGGAGATCAGGAAACAGAAATGAGGAAGAATATTCCTGACATTAGCAACAAACTAAAAAAAAAAAGTCAGTAGCCAAGAGATGTAGTAACTTGTTTGTGGAGCAGCAAACAGACCAATGCTACTGAATCAAAGGGAGGTGAGAGAGAAAAATTATAAAGATGAGGGAAGCAGCTAAGTCATGAAGAGCTTTAAATATCAAACAGAGAACTGCTCGTGGAGGTGTTAAGGAGCCACTGGAATTTATTGAGTAAGAAGGTAACATAACTGGACCTGGGCTTTAGGAAAATCACCTTAGTGGAGAAATTTAAGATGGGTTGTAGTGGACAAAGACTTGATTGAGGCAGGCAAACCCACCAACAGTGATTTCAATAATCCAGACGTGAGGTGACAAGGGGGATGGCAGTGTTATAAAGGGAAACAATTGAAAGATATTGCAAAAGTAAAA
The DNA here is from genome assembly GCA_023553655.1 of Myrmecobius fasciatus. Classification (NCBI taxonomy): domain Eukaryota; kingdom Metazoa; phylum Chordata; class Mammalia; order Dasyuromorphia; family Myrmecobiidae; genus Myrmecobius; species Myrmecobius fasciatus. The sequence continues at coordinate 116,574 of JAJPUD010006672.1, read as the reverse complement.
TCAACAGGTCTCGGCAACAGCTTGGATATGGGGATGGAGATAATGAGGAATCCAGAATGACTCTTGTCATTGTGATTCTGAAGGACTGGGAAGGCGCTGCTCTCTACAGGACCAAGGAAAATGAAAGGAGGAGAGGGTTTGGGAGAAAGATGATGAGTTCTGGTTTGGACACATCTGTAACTCTGGAGAATGTGTATAGCTCTGCAGAGAATGTGTCCTAGAAAATCTTGTGCATTTGTACCTTTGGCCTCATCTGCATGGTCTGAGAAATAATAATGGCTAATATAATGATAGTTAGCAAGTCTCTTTCCTTCTCTGGGTCATAAACTGCTCATGTAGAAACAGAGAGCATCGGAACTGAAGATACCTCAGGTCCTTTCAAACTTAAAAAAAAATCTGTTCTAAAAGTTCTTCTTTCTCTAAATCCAGTGATTCTAAGTTCCCTAAGATTTACAAATTAGTTGACAACTTTAGCTTATTGGATCTTCACAACAATCCTTTGAAGTGCTATTATTGTCCACATTTTACAGATGGGGAAACTGAGACTGAGAAAAGCCTGTCTGGAGTCACAGAGGAAGTTAGTGTCTGAGGCAGAATCTGAATCAGCCTCTGAGGTCCTGAAGGGGGGGGGGTTATGTTCCTAGAAGTGGCCACCCCTCTGTGCCAGGCTCAGGATATGTGAAACCTCTTTTTTTGAAAAGAGAAGGTATTAAATTATCATCATCTCCTGGCAGCTTCAGGCCTCCAGAGAGGTAAGGAGCACAAATGTTATACAAAGGACTCTAGCATCGAATTGGGTGGCACTCCTCAGGAGCCCCCTCTGGGAGTAATGAATGGGATTATCCTGAGGCTGATGAATGGCCTTAGATGACTTCTGAGAAGCAAATGCCTTTTCCTCTCTGGGTCACAGTCTGCTCATGTGGAAAAGGAGGGGCTTGGAATCAATGGTGCCTCAGGTCCTTTTCAACATAAAAATCTGTGTTCTAAGAGTCCTCCTAGCTTTGAATACTATGATCCTAAATCCTCTTATTTCCTCAGAGAAGCAGGACTCAATAATGGCTAGAAAATCACTGACTGAGCTAGAAACGACCTCAGACACAAATTCAGGAATTATTCCAGTCATGCATCTTCCAAACAGAAGCCATCAGAGATGGGGTCCTCACTCACTCTTTCAGTATCCCATTCCTTGACTGGACAACTCTCCCTACTGGGAAGTGTTCTCTATATTAGCTAAAGTCTGTTCCTCTACAACTTCCTAATATCCATTTATTCCCAGTCTTGCTCTCTGGGACCATAAAAGCTAATAGAAATCTCCCTTACTCATAACATCTCTTAAAATACAATCTAGCAGGGCAGCTAGATGGTGCAGTGAATAGAACACTGGCTCTGGATTCAGGAGAACCTGAGTTCAAATCTAGCCTCAGATATTTAACACTTAGTAGCCATGTGATACTGAGCAAGTCACTTAGCCTCTCAAAAAAAATACAACTAGCTCTTACAACCCCTCTAAACTTCAAGCTAAATATTTTTTTTAATTTTTAATATACATTGCTTTCTGAATCATGTTGGGAGAGAAAAATCAGAACAAAAGGGAAAAACTATGATCAAGAAAAAAAACCAGAAAAAAGAATTGAACATAGCATGTATTGATTTACATTCAATCTCCATAGTTCTTTTTCTGGATGCAGATGGTATTTTCTATCCAGTCTATGGGGATTGCCTTAGAAAGTTAAACACTTCTAATTGTCAACCAGTAACCCTATAGCACTTTCAAACTGAACTTGTCCAAGAGAGATCTATCATTCTCTTTCTCCCCAAGCATCTTCCTCTTCTGAATTTCCCTATTACTCTTAAGGGCATTACCATCTTCCCAGTCATGGTTCAGAACTTCATCTCCTCATTCTCACTCATCTCCTCCATCTACTCTATTGTAAAATCTTCTTCATTTTTACTTTCACAATCTCTCTTTTTTTTACTTCTCCTTTTCTTCTTTGACATAACTGCTACCACAATTCTGACCTTTGTCACTGCATGAATGGACTATTGCTAGAGTCATTTAACTAGGTTCTCTGCCTCAAGGCACTTCCCCATCTAATCCATCCTTCACTCAGCTGACAGTGATTTTTCTAAATTAAAGATCTAATCTAAATTAAACATCAGCACCCTCACCCCAGCTCCCCACCCTCACAATATACTCAATAAACTTCAGTGATTCGAGGATCAAACATAAAAATCCTCTGTTTGGCTTTTAAAAACTTCAAAATCTAGCCCCTTCATACCTTTAAGAATCCTTTTATGCTCTCCTCCCATCTACTAGGGTAGCTAAATGGAACAAGGAATAGAATGGCAGGCCTGCAGTTAGGAAAACTCATCTTCCTGAGTTCAAATATAACTTCAGACACTCTGTAGGGCAAGTCACTTCACCCTGTTTGCCTTAATTTCCTCATCTATAAAATGAGATAGAGGAAGAAATGGCAAATAACTCTTGTACTGCTATCAAGAAAATCCTAAATGGAATCACAAAGAGTCAAACATGATTAAAAAATAACTCAACAACAAAAGACAACTTATCTATTAACATGACTATCCAGGACACTCCATTTTCTGTTATATCACTCCAAGCATAGAATGTTCCCTCTCTGTTATCTCTAATTCCTAGCTACCCCAACTTTCTTCAAAACTCAGATCAAATCTCCCATTCTGGAGGAAGCCACTTCTGCCCCTTCTCTTCTGAGACTGCCTTGTATATATCTAGTTGTTTTCATGTTTCTAATAGCATTAGCATTTGTAAATATTGGTTGTTTTTTGTTTTTGTTTTTGCTGAGGCAATTGGAGTTAAGTGACTTGCCCAGAGTCACACAGCTAGGAAGTGTTAAGTGTCTGAAACTGGATTTGAACTCAAGTCCTCCTGACTTCAGGACTGGTGCTCTATCCACTAGCTGACCCTAGGTTTTTTTTTAAGATTTGCAAAATACCATACGTGTTATCTCCATTGATCCTTACAAGAGCCCAATGAAGTAGGTGCTACCTGACCAGAAACACAGTGATGTCCATCTTTACAGAGAAATTCTTTTTATTCATTAAAGACTTGGCTGGTCATGAAGGGAGGGGCTATAGTGGAAGGGTCAATGACCCTGGTGAGACAGAACCTTTAAGGGATGGATGGTCAAGCTTAGAAGTAAAGACATAGCCTTCAGGCTTCTACTTACACTGGAGGTAGTTCTACTACAGACACCAATAGAGGTACAGCAGAGTCCCAGCATACCACATTTAATATCCAAGAATTCACTCACCATGCCACATTTAATTTCAATGAATTCAACTATGGACTGAGAAAAAGGAGAAAGAGGGGAAAAGAGAAATCTACATAATACAGCTATTGTATTCAATGCCCCCAATAAGATGAGATGAAAATAAGACTATTAAATCACATGTTATTTGTGGAATCCTTTCAAGGTATCTTTTCTCCCCTAATTATCAGTTTCTCTGCCAGCTAAGTCTTTATCTATTTTTGTTTTCTTCTAAATTCTGATCTCCACCTCACTTCTAATCAACAGATTTTCTGGGTATTATGGAAAATAAAATTTATATCCAATTGTTTTCAGAGTTTTCATGTTTTCATATCATTTCCCTTCTCCATCCTGATTTTGAAGGCTTTCTTTTAGAAATCCTAACCCTTTTCTATAAACAGCTGTTGAAAGGCATTATACTACCCTTTATGAGCTGTTTCACCTTTCTCTCTCACTTTATGACCTAATCTCATACTCCTTACTATCTGGAAGTTTTATTTCTTTGGCCATCAACATATCACATAGAAACATTAACCAAATCCTCAACCCCTCCTATGTGGGTGATGAATACTTCAAATATTTTTTTAAATAAAATTATTTCTTCCAATTACATGTAAAAACAATTTTAACATTCTTTGTTAAAAATTCTGAGCTCCAAATTCTCTCCCTCCCTCTTCTTATTCTATTTTGAGAAGGCAAGCAATTTGATATAGATTATACATTGCAGTCATGCAAAATATATTTTCATTTGAGCCATGTTGTGAAAGAAAACACAGATCAAGATGATTTCAATTTTACAAGGAGCCTCCTTGACTTCCATATCTACCCTTCCCATCTTTCCCACATAGGCCACCACAATAAACTTCTGGTAGGAAAAATCCATTATCTACAAGCCAAAGTCCAGATTCCTCAGTGGTTCTTTCAAGACCCTTCACCATCTGATCCCACTTCACCTATTCAACTTCCCATTTCCCTGCTTTATAGCACACAGTTTCCTCCTGCCCACCAGTCGGCTTACTCATTGCTCCTACACACTATTCGTTCCCAGCTCCCTATCTTTGCCTCACGCTGCTCCCCATCCTGGAGGGTCCCTCTCTCTACCCTCATGGCTAATCTTATTCATCTTCCAATATAGGTTCCCTTTAGAATGGAAGCTCTTCAAGGACAGGGACTGCCTTTTGCCTTTGTATCCTCGGTGCTTAGCACAGTGCCTGGTACTTAGAAAGTCTTTAATGAATGCTTACCAATTAACAAGTCCTACCTGAGATCTCCCATGAGTCTTTGACAAATCTGGCTGGTTCCTTCTTTGAACTCCGAGAACACCTCTCCTTTAGACTCCATACTTAAATACTTAATTGGACTGGAACCTTGTTTTTTAGGATGACTTTTCTTTGTTTTATCATTCACCTTGCTCCACTGCCCACCTGCGCCCCAGTCCCAAATGGCCAAACCACCCTTACCTGGAAGCCGCGATCTCCGCTTTCTGCTTGGCGATGGTGGCTGCTCGTTCAGCTGCCTCGACCGCTCGGTCCACCTTCTCCCGGATCTTGCTGGCCCTCAGTGGAATCAGGTTCTTTCGCTTTCCACTCACCAGAATATTCTGCTTATATTTCCCCTCCTCCTTCGTGCCATCCGGGAAAGTCATGCACCCATAGCCGTGACGTTTGTTATTGGCCCATTCCCCCTCGTACTTGAGTCCGTCCGAGCGCTGGCTCAGCCCAAAGCCAGACCGTTTGTCATTCTTCCATTCGCCCACGTAGGTCTCAGTTGTGGTAGCATCAATGTCATCCTCAATGACAGACAGCTCCGCCTCCCCCTCACCCAGGCTGATGGTGGAGTTGATGTCACTGGCAGTGGAGCTGACCGTACTCATTCCAGCCTCGCTGCGGAAGGAACTCTGCTTGCTCCTCTGGCTGGCCAGGCTACTCTTGGATTCCGACTTCCGCAGCTTCAAGCCACTCAGGAGGGACCGTCGGAAAAGCCCCTTTTTCTTGCTCTTGAGGATCTCGGCATCGCTATGAGCCACAAGGACGAAGCCCCCCCGGGATACCGCAGGGCTGCCGGCCACAGCAGGTGAGGCGTCTGGATGCAGTGCTGTGCCATTGGTGTGCTCACTCCTCAGCGAGTTGATGGACGTCCTCAGGGGTGACCTGATGACCGCAGCCATGCCGTACGGGACGCTCTGCCGGACGCCATAGCCTTGGCGCATTCCACCAACCCATTGACCCTGGTAAGTCCCTGGAAAAGACAAAAGACAAATGAGTAAGCTATTGTTGCAGCCGGACGTATAAGTTATGGCAGGAGCAAATCCTCTACAACAAGGAGACCAACTTTTGGAAAAAAGAAGAAAGGGACAGGGAGTGAAGATCTTTCATCATCTTAGTCCTTTATTTAAAAACCTTCAGTTATTCCTCACTAACCACAAAATGAATCCTAACTCCATAACTTGGCAGTCAAGATCTTCACAATATAGCATCAATCTATGGACTTTCTGCCTCCCCCAGATTGGTCTGTTCTCTGTCTTCCAAACACCCTTGGTGAATTCCAAATAACTTTGTTCATACTCTAACAGAGAAGTAGCCCAAAATGGTGACAGTGTGGAAGGCTGGAGAACCAGCACAGATACAGCTACTCTCAGATTAATGAGTGGTCCCGCTAAGAACAAGAAAATCCCTCAGTCAGCAAGCATGTTCTGGAGAGACGGGAAGAAGTAGATCTTCTTAGCTATTTTTCTTGGATCTCGTTTATTTCAGAGGCAAAAGTAGCTCCCTGCATTTGCAAAATGAGACCTCTCCCTGGAGCCAGTCCCAACACAGAGGTTTGTCCCATCCTAAATCTAATGGATTCAGACAAATCACAAGGAAAAAAATCCACTAAACCATTTGAATAAACTTCTCAGCCTGGTCAGTCAAAAATAGTCATTGAATAGACTGGCAGACCCACATATCATCTATGTTAATTTACAAGAAGTACATGTCACAGTAGATAGAAGAAGCAATATTGAAATCAGGATAATCTGGGTTCAATTCTTGCTTCTGATATTGACTTGTGGAGATGGTGAGCAGATCATTTAGCCTCTCAATTCCCTTCCCTTTCTCTCCTCCTCCCCCTAAGTTACTAACAATATAAGTGACCATGTAGGTGACCATCCCTTGTGAACAGAGCAGGGGCCTTATCCCAATGTAGTCATAGATCCAATTTCAAGCAAAAACTTCAGGTCATAGGATTACAATCTGGAAGGCCCAGAGAGGTTGTTAAAGTCACACAGATTATAAGTAATAGAGTTAAGACCAGAACTTGAAGAACTATAAAATCCAGTGTTTTTTCCACTCCAACCAACTTCCATACTGTCTTCAACACATCATGAGGACCTCTAAATTCATCTACTAAAGTCACATTTTTGTTACAGATTAGAAAACCTTGGCTTAGAGGGTGACTTGTGCAAAGTCACAAAACAGGTAAACTGAGGCCAAATTGCAACCCAGGTTTTGAAGTATCATCCTTTATCTACCACCACTGTCTCTCCTCAAAGATTCCATCAGCATGGATGTTCCCTCCACCACAGCCCTTCTTTGTAGTAGAATTACAAAATAATGTGAAAATAAAAATTAATCATCTGCTGACCAACCAGGTGGAACAAGCCTTTCTGAGTTCAGTTAGGTTAGTCCTTAGACAATTGACAGAGTCTGTGACAAGGCTCCATGTTCATAGTCACAATATTGTAAAAGTCAGTCAAGTGATACAATTGTATTCCCTTTACTCTTAGGTAGTGTAATCTTCCCTGCTCTGGGAAAAACAATAACTGGAAACTATATCTGAAATAGAAATTTGCAGAAATAAAGGTGGATAGTTCCCTACCCTCCTCAAAGCAGTTAAAAAAGAGGCTCCTTAAAAACAGGGACTAGTTTCTTTCTATCTTTGTATCTCCCATTCATAATAGTGCCCGGCACATAGTAGGTCCTTAATGAATGCTTTTTGATTGAATGATTGTAGCAACAGTTAATACTCTATAATTTCTTCAGTTTTATATTATAAATTGCTTTTTCTTATGATTTTTTTCTTGGAATATGCAGAAAGTTGTTTTATATGTCTATAATATTTGTAATCGATTTAATTTCTCTTGCCTTCTCAATGAGTAGGGAAGGAAAATGGGAGAAAATTTAGAATTGAAAATGAAATAGATGATTTTTTTTGCTGAGACAAAAAAAAGGATTAAGTAACTTGCCTAGGGTCACACACCTAAGAAGTGTTAAGTGTCTGAGGTCAGATTTGAACTCAAGTCATCCTGACTTCAGGGCTGGTGCTCTATCCACTGTGCCACCTAGCTGCCCCCATGAATTTTTTAAAAGATTACAAACCGTCAATTTGTATTAGTAGATTGAATTTCCTCAACAGAGGATGTGGACCAATGGAATAATAAATGAATCCTGAGGATTTTAAAAACAAAAAAACAAAACAAACAAAACAAAAACTTTCCAGTTACCAAGGCTGACTCTGTAACATGATCATCTTCCAAGCCTGTCAGCATCAAAGCAAGAGCGTAAAAAAATCAGCAGGTGATGGAAAGGGATAAATCCTGTTTTTATACAGCAATAACTCAACATCTAGACTGGCTTAAAGGTCTACAAAGAGATTTCTGAAGCTTGTATATTATTATAACCATTTTACACATAAGGGAACTGAGGCATAGAATATACATCCATGAGTTTTAGGAAAACAGAATATAGTGTCAGTGATAGAAGGGCATAAGATATACAAGTCTTCAGCAGTAAGTGACTCTTGCTGTTGTTGTTTCCAACTCCATTACTCTCCCTCGTATCAGATCTCCAATCAATTCCCAAATCTTATTCCTACCTTCACAACACCAGCCCTCTTCCCTTAGCTCACAGAGCCTCATTACCAAGGTTACAGCTTATTGGTCTCCTTGCCTCATATCTCTTCTTTCTCCAATCAATCATTCACACAATGCCTCAAGTAGTATTCTTATTGAACAGATCTGTTCATATCATTCTCCTGTTCAATATTCTCCCATGGTTCTCCATTACTTCCAGAATCAAACATAAATGCTTGTGTTTGGTATACAAAAGCCTTGGCAACCTGGCTCCAATTTGCCTCTCCAGCCTTGTTATATATTCCACCCTTCAAGTATTCCACAGTCTAGCCAAATTGGCCTTCTTGCAGTTCCTAACATATGATATTTCATCTCCCATCTCTGAAATACATTCCCTCCTCCTCACCTCCACTCTTAGCATTCCAAGTTCCCTTCAAAGCTTAGCTCAAGCATGACCTCCTACATAAGGTCTTTCCTGATGCTTCCAGCTGCTAATGCCTTCCCCTTCAAAAATTTTCTTTGTATTTATATATATATATATATGCATATATATACACACATATATATCCACATACAAACACATATACATACATGTGCATATACCTCATATACACACAATGTGTTTTGCATATGTACATGTAATATATTCATATCATATATATTTTCTCCCTCTATAGAATGTGAGCTCATTATTCCATTTTTTATCTATGTTTTTTACCTAGTTCAGTACCTGGCACATAATGTATACCTGATAAATGCTTATTATTTGATTTATTGATGATTGTGAACTTCCCCAAAGGAAGAATACAGATAGATCATAGAATTTAAAGGTCATATAATCTAACTCCCTTATTTTTTCAGAGACACAGAGAGGGGAAGGGCTTGCCCTAGGTCACACACTTCTGATTTTCAGTGCCCAAAGTTCTTTAGACAGTGTCTCAGTGAATTTTCCCTCCACTGAAATCATCATGGCTTCATCCTACTCATTCTACCATGATGAGAGCTACCAATCTCCTATGGTGGCAACTCTTAGCTCTGCAGGTATCCTTTTATTCCTAATTCTGCCCTCAAGCTGTTACATCCACATTAAAGTAAACAATAGGAAGATAGAATCCTGGTATAATGTATTAAACACCACAAAGATCTGAGTTCAAAAAGGTCAAGAATTTCAAGGGAATTAATGAAAAACATACAAATGAAGGTGCCCTAGCTGTGCCAGACCTAAAACTATATTACTAAGCAGCAGTCATCAAAATCATTTGGTACTGGGTAAGAAATAAGAGTGGTGGATCAGTGGAATAGATTAGGTTCATAGGACAAAATAGTCAATGACTATAGTAATTAGTGTTTGACAAACCCAAAGACCCCAGTTTTGGGGATAAAAACTCATTATTTGACAAAAAATTGCTGGGAAAATTGGAAACTAGTATGCTGGGAGCTAAGGACCCTGCCTGGAATGACAAGGTCTCCACAGGGCCTGACCCCCACCTCCCCCCATGTGTGCAAGGCCAAGAACCCTGCCTGGAATGACAAGGTCTCCACAGGGTCTTGACCCTCATGTAATCAAGGCAACATGAAGAAGCCCCTACAGAACTAAGCATTCAGGAATACATTTGGTTAATGATTGTCTGCTTAATTTCTGTCCTAGGAATTCTTAGCATAGCTGTATGTATATATCCATCCATCACAATGAGGTGAGCACGAAACCCTTCACCCTCAAAAAAAGCCCCTTTGTACTTTCTGCCTAAACATGAAAGGTTTCTTTACTAGTGAAGCATTAAACAAACTTAGAGACTGGGAAACTTGGGAAATTGATAGCTTTCCCCAAAAACTCCAAAAGAAATCTCTAGTTACTCCCTCTTGTTTGAAACAATTCCAAATTCAATCAGCCTGGTTCTTCACTCCCCTATGCAGAGCTTACATAAATAATGATATGATGAAAAGAACAGTAAACATCAGTGATAGATGGACACATTGGTAGCAAATAAGTCATGGGAAAAAAGTAAGAGAAGTAGGCCATTGCATGGTTTACTGACCCCTACACAAAAACAAGCTATTGTATGAGTGATTAATAAATGGGCTGAGGGAAATAAGTTCTTGAGAAAAAAATGTTTCTATTCTAAAAAATCTTATGACCATGTTAAAAAATTAAAAAGCATTGTATAAGTCTTGGAATAAGTAAATGTGACATTTTTAGTGAAGCTCACGTTCTGCCAGATATGACGTGATGACCACAAGGTACATTTACCTTTAGTTAAAGTTTCACTATTGTTATATAGTTTGATGAATTTATTCTGTACATTCTTTTTTTCTAAGAAGCATTGCACCTGGGGTCCTGGGAATTTCTGGGCCCCAAGAAAATCTTGTAATCCTAGCCAAATAATTGTTCTATCTCTAATCAACCCTAACTTTGTAAGACTATAAAAATCACAAGCTTTTTTGAATAATTTGAACAAGCTTTTGCCAATAAATCGAACTTGATGACCACGCCATAGAGTGTGCTGTCTCTTGTTCCACTTTGCCGACTCCAACCCTCCATTCAGGAACCTAGTTCCCTGTAGAGGTTGGACCTCCGCACTAGTAGGGCAGAAGCTAGACATTATCCCACACCTAACACCATATACTAACATAAGGTGGAAATGTGTTCATGATTTAGACATAAAGAGTGATATTATAAGCAAATTAGAAGAACAAAGGACAGTTTACCTCTCAGATCTGTGGAGAAGAAAGGAATTTGTGGCCAAAGAAGAACTGGAGTTCATTATTGAACACAAAATAAATAATTTTGATTATATTAAAAAGTTTTTGTACAAACAAAACTAATGCAGACAAAATTAGAAGGGAAGCAATAAACTGGGAAAAAAATTTATATTCAAAAATCCTGATAAAGGCCTCATTTCTAGAATACATAGAGAACTGACTCAAATTTATAAGAATTCAAGCCATTCTCCAATTGATAAATGGTTAAAGGATATGAACCGACAATTTTCAGAGGAAAAAAATTAAAACTATTTCTAGTCATATGAAAAGGTGCTCTAAATCACTATTGATCAGAGAAATGCAAATTCTGAAGTACCATTTCGCACCTCTCAAATTGGCTAAGATGCCAGGAATAATGATAATGAATGTTGGAGGGGATGTGGGAAAACTGGGACACTAATACATTGTTGCTGGAGTTGTGAGCTGATCCAACCATTCTGGAGAACAATTTGGGACTATGCCTAAGGGGCTATCAAAGTGTGCATACCCTTTGATCCTTCAGTATTTCTACTAGACTTATATCCTAAAGAGATCTTAAAGGAGGGAAAGGGACCCACATGTACAAAAATGTTTGTGGCAGCCCTTTTTTGTAGTGGCAAGAAACTGGAAACTGAGTGGATGCCCATCAATTATGGAATGGCTGAATAAACTATGGTATATTAATGTCATGGAATATTATTGTTCTATAAGAAATGACCAGCAGGATGATTTCAGAGAGGTCTGGAGAGACTTAGATGAACAAATGCTAAGTGAAACGAGTAGAACCAGGAGATCATTATACATGGCAACAAGATTATATGAAGACCAATTCTGATGGATGTAGCTCTTTTCAACAATGAGATGATTTAGGTTAGTTCCAATGATCTTGTGATGAAGAGAGCCATTGACACCCTGAGAGAGGACTGTGGGAACTGAGTATGGACCACAACATAGAATTTTCACTCTTTTTGTTGTTGTTTGCTTGCATTTTATTTTCTTTCTCGCTTTTCTCCTCTCTGATATTTTTCTTGTGCAGCAAGATAATTGTATAAATATGTAAGCAAATATTGTATTTAACATATATATTTTTACCATATTTAACATATATTGGATTACTTGTCATCTATGGGAGGGGTGGGAGGATGGGGGAGAAAAATTAGAACACCAGGTTTTGCAAGGGTTAATGTTGAAAAATTATCCACGCATGTTTTGAAAATAAAAAACTTTAATAATAATTTTTTTAAAAAAAAGATCTGAGATCAAGTATTGACCAGGACATTTAGTATCTGTAAAATTTGGCAAGTTGCTGAATTCATTCATATCTTAATTTCCTCCTCTTTAAAATAAGAATTATAATGCTTGTAACACCTATCTCACAATGTTGTGAGGATCAAACAGGTAATAAGGCAGCTGACAATGTATTACCGTGGATAAGGAGGTAGGTCTATGATCAGGAAGCATCTGAGTTCAAATCCAGCTTTAAATATTTATTATCTTTACCTTGGTTTCCTTGTCTGTAAAATGGGGTTAATAATAGCACCTACATCCCAAGCTTGCTACATTGAGTATCAAGCATTGAGTATCAAATGAAATAATGTCTATAAAGTCTTTTGCAAACATATCTGTGTGTTTGTGTATATATATATATATATATATATATGTATATATGCTAATTATTACTATGTTTGAAAAACACTATAAAATTCAAGGTGCTATAAGAGCCAATTACTATTAAAATCAACATAACTGTCATAACTGAGAATCATCATAGGCTCATAGGATAAGAGAAGAGATTAAGCTGGTGATTAAAGTGCAATCTGAGCCAGAGTCAATCTTTGGGGGATCTGTCCTGGGTCCTGAAAAGTTACTGCTTGGCTCACTGAAACTATCTAAGGCATTGTGTTGGCAGGAAAATGCCCTTGTCAGCAGACAGCTGTCAGTAGACTACTCTTGACAAGTAAGTGGCTTTGAGATCCTGGCATACAAAGCAGGAAATAGCTAACATGTCCAAGGACCAACAACCCTCTCCTGGAGTACTCCTGGAGATACTATTCTTACAGTATTTATTTTATAGATAAATAATCTTTTCTTTTAGGTACCGACTACACTTTTGGTAATATCATCATCATCATCATCTCCTCCTCCTTTCCTTCCTTCTTCTCCCCCTTTCCCTCTTTCTCTTCCTTCATCATAATCATCTTCATTACCAATACTTCTATGTCACTTTAAGATTTGGAAAGCATGGGGCAGGTAGGTGGTGCAGTAGATAGAGCACTAGCCCTGAAGTTAGGAGGACCCAAGTACAAATCTGGTCTCAAGCACTTAACACTTTTTAGCTGTGTGACCCTGGGCAAGTCACTTAACCTCACCAGCCTAAGCAATTATATATGTGTGTGTGTATATGTGTGTGTGTGTATTTGGAAAGCACTTTTCTGATAACATATAATTTAAACCTCACAACAACCCTTATGAGGTACATGATATTATTATTTCCATTTTATAAACGAGGAGACCTTTCCAAGAACAGAACTAATAAGTGTCTGAGACAGGATTTGAATTCAGGTTCTACTTTCTGACTCTTTATCCATCATTTACTTTAGCTTTACATTCATTCCAACAAAACACTAAAACCTACAGCACATGCCCTCCTTCAAAGCTCTAAGATCAGTTAAATCAGGTTAAGTTGGAAATACAGATGCCAGCAAATCAAAACTTCATAGGATCTCATGGTATTTAGAGCTAGAAGACATCTAACCCTTTCCTTTTGTAGAGGGAGGAACAAGGTCTAATAAAAATACAAGTGACTTATTCAAGACCATACAGATAATGAATGGAATGAAAATTATTTATTTATTATCAACTTAATATTTATTAAGCACTGGGGATACAATGAAAAATGATGCAATCTATGCCCTTAAAAAGCTCATGCTCTAAGAAAAGACAACACAAGGAACTTAAAGGTCCTTAAGGTTCAGAGACTAGGCAGATGGAAAAGTGCAAGAGTTGTTAGTGGGCATTAGCTGGAAAATAGCTAGATGGTGCAGTAGATAGAATGTTGAGCCTGGAGTCAAGAAGACCCAAGTTCCAATCCGGACTCAGATACTGACTAGCTGTGTGAACCTGGGAAAGTCACTTAATCCTGTTTTCTTCAGATTCCTCCTTCATTAAATGAGCTGAAAAAGGATATAGCAAACTATTTCATTCTCTCTGACAAGAAAATCTCAAACAGGGCTAAATGAACAATTGCAACAACACTGGCAGCAATGTATAGGGACCTGGAGGACATAAAAGCAAGACCCTGTAGACAAATTATTAGGAATTAGGAATTTTTTATTAGGAAACAATGGCACATGGTTCACTATCTTACCAAAAGATGTAGCTGGTGAATCCCTATTCAACCAAATAGTGGTCAAGTCCCCAGACAGAAACTTTCAGGAAGGAGTATTATAATGCCCCAGAGATTGGAATGATCCAGTGACTCTGAATCATCTCCCTTGGGTAAAAGAACAGTTATGGTTGGAGAGGGAACAGTATCCAGATCCTGGTGTGGGATGGGCAATGGGAGCTGGGGTGGGGGATGGAAAGAGTTACTACTGGAGCCACTGGACTAGTAAATAACAGAGTCAGCATTTTTGAATCAAATTGCTATTCCTATTTCACTATTGCTTAGAAAGTCATGGTGCATCTTACCTACCCCATTCCCAACCTTTGATCACAAGCACCTTGATGGCAGGAAGTATTTTCAATTTGTCTTTCATTTTGAACATCCTGGAAAGTATAGATACTTAATAAATATAAAAGCTTAATTATTAGTGTAATAGTTATCATCATCATTATGTTATTTAGTCAATCAATCTCAAGAATTTATTAAGTATCTATTGTACATGTCCCAAAAGTCTTAAGGCTATCAAATCACTAAGGCTTTTGGAATGCTCTGTATGGCAGGCTGAATTCTGTGGAATACAAATAGAAATATGAGATGGTAGCTGCCCCCAAATAGTTTACATTTTATAAGGAAAGATGCCATATATCTAAATAAGAATATACAAAGTAAACAGGCAGTTTTGGAGAGGGAAACACTAGTAGCTGGTAGGATTAGGAAAACTAGCTAATATTTATTAAATAGCTACTATATTATTTCATTTGTTCCTCACAAGGAGATAATTGCTATTATTATCCCCATTTTATAGACGAGGAAACTGAGATAAATAGCTAAAGTGACTAGTCCATAGTCACAGAGATAGTAAATATCTGAAACTGGATTTGAACTCAGATCTTTTTGACTTCAAGAACTCTGTTCAGTGAGCACTTCGTTTCTTATTACTTCCTCTGGTGCTTAAAATATTTAGTAAGATAGTACCCTACTAAGAGTAGCTAGGTAGTGCAGTGGATAGAGTACCTTTAGGAAAGAAGAGATCACTTCTGCCTCCTTTCAAGCTATTTTTGGCCATTTTTCTGAATCCCTCTTAAGAACATATTTCACTTGTTTTTGTTTGCAATTGTTGGAGGACATGCCTGATCTTTGCTGCTGGACTATGTAATAGTCCACAAACATTTATTGAGCACATTAAGCACAGTGACAGGCAATGAACCAAGGGCTGGAGAAACAAAGAAAAGCAAAAACACAGTCCCTGTCTTCGAGGAATAAACAGTTTAATAAGAGAGACAATATTCAAACTTCCATGTACTTGCAGAGCAGCTAGATGATAAAGATTCATCTTCCTGAGTTCAAATCTGATCTCAGATACTAGCTATGTGACCCTGCACAAATTAACTGTTTACCTCAGTCTCCTCATCTGTAAAATAGCTGAAAAAGGAAATAGCAAGTCACTCTAGTCACTCTGGACTTTGCCAAGAAATCTCCGAATGGGGTGAAGGAGTCAAACATGACTAACAACAAATGCACACACAAGACACATTTGGGGTGAATGAAAGGCAATTAATCTACTTGAAGTAAGTTAATATATGTTATAGTTGCATTATGTCTACCAACCTAATAGAGCCTCTTTTTTGAGTTTTTAATTTTATTTTTTCCTCAATTACACATAAACAAAAAATTGTAATAATTTTTTTTAAATTTTGAGTTCCAAGACTTACATAAATTGATGCTGAATGAAGTAAGCAAAACCAAGAGAACACAGTATACAGTAACGACCAGATTATGTGGTGATTAACTGTGATGGACTCGGCCCTTTTCAACAATGTGATGATTCAAGACAATTCCAATAGATTTGGGATAAAAACAATGCCATTAATATCCAGAGATAGAACTGTGGAGACTGAATGTGGGTTAAAACTAGTATTGTCATCTTCTTGTTTGTTTTTTTCCCCTTTCTCAGGGTTTTCTCCCTTTTGGTCTGATTTTTCTGATTCAACATGATAAATATGGAAATATGTTTAAAAGAACTGCAAATGTTTAAACTTGATCAGATTGTTTGGGGAAAGGAAAGATAAAGAAGGGAGGGAAAAAAATTCAGAAGACCATGTCTTAGAAAAATGTTGAAAATTATCTTTGCACACATTTGGAAAAATAAAATGCTATTAAAATTTTTTTTAAATTGAGTTCCCTCTCCTCCTTCTCCTTGAGAAGGCAAATTATTTGATAACAATTATGCATTTGTAGTAAAGCAAAGCATATTAGCCATATTTCAAAAGAAAACAGATTTAAAAAACAAGAATAATAAATAAAGTTTTTAAAAGTATGCTTCTATCTGCATCTGACCCTATCAGTTCTTTCTCTGAAGGTGGATAGTAGTTTTCAACATGAGTCTTTTGGAATTGTCTTGGATCACTATACTTCTGGGAATAGCTAGGTCATTCACAGTTGATCATTATACAATGTTGCTGTTACTACATATACTCTTTTCTTGGTTCTGCTTATTTCATGGTTCATCAATTCATTTAAATCTTTCAAAGATTTTCTGAAATAAGTCTGCTTTACCAGAATTTGTTCAGCCTTTCCCCAGTTGATGAGTATCCTTTCAATTTCCACTTTTTTGCTACCACAAAAGGGCTCTAGCATAACTTCTTGTACATTTTAAGGGTTCAATATTTGTTAAGTGTCTAAATGAATGAATGCCAGCTACCACATTGAATATTTATATTGGAACAACATTAGATGATAATTTCTAGAGTTCTCCATTCAGTAATGTGCTAAAGTATATATACTCATGTATAGGTGTATAGCTTCCTTACAATTTGTGTGGTATTGGACAAGTCACATCATCTCTCTCAGGTTCAATTTTCTTATTTGTAAAATGGGGGTGGTAGTGAGGGAAATGAAATACCTAAGGAAACTTTAAGTCCAAATCCTATGATCTTATGGCTCTTGGACTTTACACCAATGATGCCCAAATACAGATGTATAGAAGTAGTTCAAAGTTTTCTAGTGTAAAGAAAGATCAAAAATAATACAAAAGAATAAAGCAGTGTGAATTGTGGAATGAATACAGGACTGGAAAACCAAACCCCCCCCCAAAACTGGGTTCAAGTCCCAGATCTATGGCTTCCTAATGATGTTAGCTTAAACAAGTTCCATTTCTCAATCTGGTTTTCATTTGTAAAATTAGGGGTTAGAATATAAAATCCCTTCTAATTCCAAAACTATGAGCTTATGATTCAGGGATCTCTAAAGTCTTTTCTAAAGCTATACAATATTCTTTCTTAGTCAAGTATTATCCTAATAGGGACAAGGAAAATGAATATTATTAAGCACCTATTATATGTAAGGTACTGCACTATAAGCACTTTTTCTTTTTTTTCTTAACAAGTATTACCTTATTTTATCCTCATAACCAACCCTATGGGGGAAATGCTATTATCACCTCCATTTGGAGCTGAAATGACTAGATTGGAGTAACACAACTAATAAGAATCTTAAGCTGAATTTGAATTCAGGTCTTACTGATTCCAGGCCCAGTATTGTACCCACTTGCACTACCTAGCTATTGTCAAGTAGACAACATTTGTACAGCACTTGAAGTTAACAAATCCCTCATATGTATGATCTCATTTGATTCTCTCTTGAGTCTCAAGGAGGAGGAGGAGGAAGAAGAGGAAGAGAAAAAGGAGGAGCTAGGTAGCACAGTGCTGTTATTTCAATTTTATATCTAAGGAAAAAGGCTCAGTGAGATGAAGTAATTTGACCATGGTCACACAGCTAGTAAATGATAGTACCTGAATTTGAACTCAGATTTCTCCTGACCAGCAAGTCAAGAAATCTTAACACTACATCATATTGTTATTATTAGAAAGAATTTTGTTCAGATTTTCTTCTCAAGAGGGACCTTGAGGTAACATTCTATAGGTAGGTAGATCCAGGTGTAAATTCAGCTTCTGACAATAACTGTGTAACTATGGACCTGTCAATTTCTTTCTTTTTTTCTCTTTTTTTGCTGAGGTAATTGGGGTTAAGTGACTTGCCCAGGGTCACACAGCTAGGTAGTGTCTGAGGCCAGATTTGAACTCAGGTCCTCCTGACTTCAAGGCTGGTGCTCTATCCACTGTATCACCTAGCTGTCCTGGATCTGTCAAATGAGACTGAATTCTCTAACACTTAAAGTTGCTATCTCCCACAGTGGTAGGAATCTATTTAATACATCTCTCCTTTCAAATAAATTCAATTTAAGTAATTTCAAACTTAAAAAACTAATAAGCTAGACAGCAAGTTCAGATCATATAACCTAAAACTTTAAAGTTGCATTTGTGATTATTTATTGGAAGAAAGGAAAAAACCTATCTCTTCTGGATAATCCCACAAAGGTGAGATAGATTCGGTGGCCCATAGCAGAATGCTGGTTTCTAAACCTTGCAGCAATCTGAATGGTTGATAATTTTACAGTGGCAGTGCTGAGAGTCATCTTGATGACATATTTGATCCAGAAAGATCAGAACATAAAGCTGACCCTGCATGGCATTATCACTGTGAATGCTCAAATTTTATGGAACGCTGACGATGTAAGTGGCACTGAGTAGAAAAAAGGCATGGTCCCTGGCTCAATGTCAGCTCATTTGTACCCAGCTTTATCATCCATCACTCTATACCTATGTACAGCTCTGGGAAGAAGTCTGGCAGCTATCTAAGAGCAGTATCTAATCTCAACCTTTCAGGTTGGAAGAAACAAGAATAGGGCCTTTCAAGAAGAGAATAAGAAATTAAGAAACAAATTGTAATTATCCAAATGGAAGTCTGCTGGAACACCCAGTTCTGTCTCTTCCACTCTTGGTTTTTATTTTCCACAAAGTAATAAGGTCTGGACCTCTTTAACAAGACTAGACCTTTTCAGCCTCATGGGATATAATAAGAGAAATGGAGTGGGAGTAAAAGAGAACCAGTTTGAGAATCATGAAAGACGGTGTCAAAAGGCAGCTAGACTGCATGACTAAAGAGTCAAAGAGGTCAGGAGATTAAATCCCATCTTCCTCACTTATGAGCTAAGTAACCATGGGCCTTTTGCTAAAGTTATGGCCAGCTACATAGAAACCACTGGCCAGATCCAATCACCTCTATGTTTCAGTTATAAAGCAGGGACAACAATAATCTACCCCACAGGGTCTGAGGGAAAAATCCTATTAGATAAATGTACAAGAAGTATTCTGAAGATCTAAAAAAATTTAAAAGATTATTAGTTCTAGCTTTTCCCCTAACAATCTCTGTGAGTTCTGCCTCACTTTTCTCATAACAGGCTTGATGAGTACTCAATTCCTTTCCAGCTCAAACTGAAATGGTCCTGTGGTCTTGCACCCTTCTAGACAAGAAGTCATCCTTCTCAAACCAAACCTCCAACCTGAGTCACCTGGACTTGGAGAGTCATGGCCCAGGCCAAAGTATTGGGACATACACATGAAAATGAGGATTTGGATTTGGTTTCTGTTTGATTAGGAGAGGGGGACAGTGGAAGTATATCCCTAGTTAAGACTAGGTATATGGTTTATTCAGGATATACCCACCCTCTACAAAAAGCCAGCAATAACACTCTGTTTGGCTAAAATGACAGTTGCCTAATCAATAAATCAGAGTGTTTCAGTGCTTCATCCAGCATTAATTACACAAGGCTGAGAGCAAGTGCAGGTTGGAAAATGCAGCATCCATTATGCGGTCAGTAGCCTCCCTGGCAGGGTCAATTTGTGTTCTAGAGCCAGTAGCATAGAAATTGCTGGCCAAATAATAATTGGTAGTGTCGATACTCCTATGATAGAAGGGCAGATGAAAGAGGCAAATAGATTTTCGTTCATTTCTCGCCTTGAAAGAACATTCTGAGAATCATCAGACGTTACTCAAAAAATTAGTTCATTACCAGTCTAGAACCTCCCCTTTGAGAAGAACCAGGATGACATCACGTCCCATCCAAGTGAAAGTGATGTACTACCACTTATTTAGAGTCAGAAGTACTAAGAAACAGAGGCAATTTGGGGTTTCAGCAGGGATCCAGAAACCAGAGGAAGTAAACAGGGTCCTGGAGCAAAAATTGTTATAAAAATGGAGTCTGTTTCATTGGTGCAATAAAATACAATAGATGTAAAACATTTCATCTTCTGTCAGATACGGTTTTACTTAGCTGTTTTGGGGAAACTAAGTACATGGAGGCAAGATATGTTAAGAAATTATTGTGCTATCCAAAACAAAAGATATAGGTAAAACTAAAAAAAACAAATATCAAAATAATTAATATGCAGAACATGTTTTATAAGTTACATTATTCTGGATTTTCTCCCCAATTGGAATTTAGAAGTGAATCATCTATTACATTTGGATACTCTCCACAGAGACACCCACCCAAACCTCAAGGAAGGGGGAAAGGCTTGTAGATTCACCCAGCACAATTCAGAGGAACAGAGAGAGCCCAAGGCTAGATCTGCCCACGGCATGATTAGGGCTGATTCCTTCAGTTCCAGAGTATGCCTGCATGTAAACTCTGGATGGGATCTTCATAGACCCTTAAAAAAACTTCTCATAAAAATAGTAGGGAAAAAAGACATAGGTTCCAACTCTATGGGCAGTGATGAGCTTCATACTCATTTCTACCTGCATTCATATGCTCTATGCTGTATACAGATGAACCTCACCATTCAAATAAAAGTCCCATCTTACTGGATGGTTCTCCTAAGTCCCCACACAGAGGTGCCACTGTAATTGCTTTCACTGCATTGATATAGTATTGTGGCAAAAGCACTGGGTTTTTGATTAGAAGTCAAGGACCTTCCAAGTCTCTTTCTCGATATGTAGGGCTCAATTCTTCATCTGTAAAATTGAGGTGGGGACTAGAACTCAACAAACTATTTCCCAAAGCCCTGTCAGTCATAAACCTCCCAAGACAGTGAAAGATGCCAGTTTTATTTTCCTCTACCTTTGGGTCCTAAAGTGTCCTGTTGTGTAGACAGTATCAGCATCCATTAATTATCAGACAATTGATATTGAAAGAGCAATGTTTCAGGAGTCAAAATAACTTGAGTCAAGTCCAAGCTCCACCGTCTGCTATTTATTTCCTCTTGGGCAAGTTCTTTCTTCTATTTGGACCTCAGTTTCTTCATCTACAAGATGAGAGATCTCCAAGGTCTCTCTGCTCTAAGTCCTCTGAAGTATTGATTGGAACAACTAGTTAGTTATGAAGCTAGAACCAGAATCTGACCCCAGCCCCATATATTTTCCACTAGAAAAAATGGGACCCTGATTTACTCATGAGAAGGAATTTTTGATTTACTCAATTATGTGATGTGAGGAAAGAAAAGGAAGGCTGAAAATACAAGATCTAGAGTATTAGAACTAAGAGGCACTTTGAGGTCCACCTTCTCTCTTTCCCACATTACAGATGAAAAAACAAGAGATTAAATGGCTTGTGCAGAATCCCATAGTTAGTTAAGTGTCCATGGTAGAATATAAACCCAATTCTTCACTCCAAGTCATGTAGGCAATAGACTACTCCATGGCCCCCTCTAACAACTGAGACTCATCCTTTCAACTAACCTTCCAGTTACTGATGGAGAAAGTAAAGGATCCAGGCAGGTAGTTGCTGACAGAACTCCCCTCCCCTAAGCCAAGAGGTGGAGAATATGGGGGTGTTAGATGACCCAATGATTCTCATCTATTATATCGACCTGTTGGAGAGCCTGCTTTCATGCTAACCCTGAGTCAGACCAGATGATTCAGCTCTACCCAATGAGGCACCATGGGCTCTAGAGACACGCTGAGTAAGCCTCAGTACTATCTCTTTCTCAGAAATTACAAGGTGGCTAAACCCTCGATATTTAGCTTAGCTCAGCCTTCCCTGTCTCTGTCCCATCTTCAGCAGAATCTTTCAGACAACCAAACGATGCTCAATAAGTATTCCACAAGGAGCAGCCAAATGGTGCAGTGGATAGAGCATCAGTCCTGGAATCAGGAGGATCTGAGTTAAAATCTTAACATTTCCTAGCTGTGTGACTCTGGACAAGTCACTTAACCACAACTGCCTCTCAAAAAAAGAAAAAGGAAAGAAAGAAATAAACATTCTTTAAATTAGTGAGTAAATAAGAAGCAACAGAAGAGAGGGAACCATGTGGTCCATTGGAAACAGTGTTGAACTTCAGTGTCAAGACCTGGTTCAAGTGTCAGCTCTGACAGTGACTATGTGAATACGGATAAATCCCTACACCTGAGCTTTCTCATTTATAAAATGGGTAACAATGTGCTTAGGGCAGGTGGATGATACAATGGAAAGAGTACCAGACCTGGAATTGAGAAGACTCATCTTCCTAAATTCAAATCTAGTTTCAGACATTTACTGGTTATTTTACCTAGGCAAGTCACTTACCCCTGTTTGTCTCAGTTTCTTCATCTGAAAAATAATCTGGAGAAGGAAATGGTATCTTTGCTAAGAAAAGCCCAAATGGAGTCACAAAGAGTCATACATCACTGAAACAACCACAATAGCAATAGTAACAACAGGTAGAGCAGAAGTGTCTCTCCAGTACACACTCCTGAATGCTTCCTAAACCAGATTAAAATGTGATTGGGAAATATTAAACAAAATAAGTAAAACTACAATACAACATAGATAATATTACATTTTAAAAACAGAGTCAATATGTACTCACAGGGTTAAGAAGCATATACATATACAAATTAGTGGTCCCAGAATGTGGATAGAAGCATAGTATTTTCATCATTTTTATTTGTTTATTTGCTTTTTCTTTCTTGTGGTTTTTTTCCCTTTTAGTCTGATTTTTATTGTACATTACAAATATGAAGTATGTTTAAAAGAACTGTACATGAATATTATGGAATATTATTGTTCAGTAAGAAACGACCAGCAGGACGATTTCAGGGAGGCCTGGAGAGACTTGCATGAACTGATGCTGAGTGAAATGAGCAGAACCAGGAGATCATTATTCACGGCAACAACAAGACTATATGATGATCAATTCTGATGGACATGGCTCTCTGCAACAATGAAATGTTTCAAACCAGTTCCAATTGTTCAGTGAAGAAAGCCATATACACCCAGAGAGAGAGAGATGAAATGTGGACCAAAACATATCATTTTCATACTCTCGATTGATGTTTGCTTACATTGTGTTTCCTTTATCTGATATTTCTTTCTTGTAGATACGATTTTTCTTGCACAGCAATGATGGGTGTGGAAATATGTATCCATATATTCGATTTGTCAAGTATTTTAACATAAATAACATGTAGTAGATATCCTGCCATCTAGGGGAGGGGTGGGGAGTAGGGGGGAGAATTTGTAACAGAAAGCTTTGTAAGGGTTAATGTTGAAGAATTATCCATACATATGTTTTGCAAATAAAAAATTAAAATAAAATCACAAATTAACATTTAAAAAAAGAATTCACTTAAAAAAAAGAAAAATCGCACAACTGAAAAATCACTGAACAACAATAAAAACCATATAGAATTACAACAGGAAAAAAAGAACTGTACATGTTTGACCTGTATCAGATTTCTTGCTGTGTTGGGGAAAAGGGGGTGAGAGAAAGAGGAAGAAAAATATGGAATGCAAAATCTTACAAAGATGGATGTTGGAAACTATATGTGTATTTGGAAAAAATAAAATACTATTGAGGAAAAAAACAAATTGGTGGCCCCATTTTTATAAGAGTTTGACACTACTGCTTAGCAATCCAATGGATTTTGAACTGGATTGTTAGAAGTCATCCAGTCTTTCATTTTAGAGAAGAGCCAAAAGAAGTGGCAGGATACCAGCTTTAGAGATGAAAGGCATTGCTCACCTCATTTTAAAGTGGAGGAAACAGACCAAGAGAGACTGAATGAAGTACCGCAGGTCAACCAAACAAAGCCAGGATCTGAACTGGCATCTCTTGACTCTCAAACAATATTGTCTGCAACACAATGTTGCTTTCAAATGAGATACTCCAGGTTACACAGGCAAGTAAATCAAACAGCTAGGATTCAGATATAGATCATTAGAGTAAAAATCTACCACTCTATCAGGGTTAATTATCGATGTTCTTTGTAAGGCTTAATTCCTTTTTTTTTTTTTTAATTAGTTTACTTTTACTTAATAGCAGGCTTAATTAATTGTTTGAGCTGTTGTTGTTGCTAATATTATTATTGTTAATACAACTGAATTGAACAAAATTGAACAAAAACCTAAGTGCCTAAAGCATTTATGGATGCAAAGATGAAAATGAAAGCCGCCATGTCCCACCTGCATTGACATATATTGATGGGACCTAGTCTGTAGTGTCTGGGAGTATGAAACAAAGAACAAAGGAGAATCTAGAAAATTTTATCCAATTCTAGTGCAGCTTCATATTTAATATTTTAGAGGAGGAGATATAGCTGGCATTGAATTTTTTCTCAGAACCACTATTTACAAAGCAATACAATGGAAGAGAAGCTGAATTTAGAGTCAGGAAGACCTGAGTTCATTTCCTCCACATAGCAGTTTTTGAGCCCTAACTCAACAGCAATAACACATAATCCCCTGAATCACTGGCAGCAGCCAGTCCTTTAGCAGTGGAAAACCTTGCTCTACTGATACTTCACAGAGTTGTGTTAGAAGTGCTCTATATGACTCAAGTGCTAAATAAATATCATTTGTAGTTACCATCGTGGGTAATTCCAAGGATCTGCAAAGTTCAGCTTAGGAATTTTTTTATATATAGGAATTATTATATGGGAATTTTATATAAGGATGACTCACCAATAATATTGTTTAGTCATTTTTCAGGCAGACCTGATTATTCATGACATCTTTGGGGGTTTTCTTGGAAAAGTTATTGGAGTGGTTTGTCATTTCCTTCTCCAGCTCATTTTACAGATCAAGGATACTGAGGTAAACAGGATTAAGTGACTACTCCAGGGTCACATAGCCAATGTCTGAACTCAAGTCTTTCTGACTCCAGACCCTGCACAACAGGTACCTGCTAAACAACCAGTAGCCCACTAATAATAATCATAGCTAAATAGTGTCTACTATCTGATGGGCACTATACCTATCATTTTATAATATTTTGTTCAATTATTGCAACAATCCTGAGAGATAGGTATGATTATTATCCCCATTTTACAGATGAGACTATTGAGGCAGAGATTAAGTGATTTGTCCAGGGTCACTAAGAAGTAGGAAGAAGTATCAAACTGAACTTGAATTCAGATCTTCCTGACTCCAAGTCCAGAGGTCTATCTACTATCCCCACCACCTGCACCTATCTCAGCACTTACAAAGCACAAGAGATCAAGATGTTTCAGGGGATTTTTTTCACCTTTGCCTAAACCCTTCTCGTCTTTTGATGAGATAATTGTCTAGATTTAGGGGCACAGTCTGCAAAAAATGTCAAATGATGGAAAATACCTTACATGTCATCAAGCAGAACCCCCTCATTTTCAAATGACAATCACTCTACATAAATCAAAATGTCGATTCCTTGTTAATGGCAGTCTAACCCAGTGGATCAATAACTGCTAGACTTGGAATGGAGGAAATCTGAGTTCAAATGCTGTCTCACACACATCCTAGTTGTGTGATCCTGGGAAAGTCATTTAACCCTTCTGTGCCTCAGCTTCTTCAGGTGTAAAATAGCAGTAAAAATAGCACCTATCTGACAAGGTTATTGTGAAAATCAAATGAGATAATACATGAATAGGGTTTTGCAAATTTTAAACTATAGCCCCTAAATATTAGCTCTAACTGTTGTTAACTTCATCCCTAAATAGCTTCTTAAGTATGTTTTAGTAACATGCAGTCTTTATTCTGTTTCTCTTGCCTATGCTGTACTATGCAAACACAGCTAGAAGAGATCTTTTAGACCTGAACACTTAATGACCTCCCAAGGGAAGTCACAAGTGAGAGACGCAGGCAGGGGAAGCTTTATGAAAGATAATGTTTTACATCAGCCTGAGAAATGATATTCTCCACATTGCTAGGGAGCAAAGGGCCCAACGAGGCCAAAGACAGAGGAAAAGGCCCCCAATATACCAAAATATACACAGACATCTTGTTGTAGGAGCAAAAATACTGAGGGAAACGGCAGGTGGCCATTAACTGGGGACATGGCTGAAGAAACTGTAGAATGTGAATGGAATACAAAAACTAAGTTGTAAGAAACAAGAAACAGAAAAAATTCAGAGATCTGAATGAACTAATACATACAAATGATAACTAGTATTAACAAAACTAAGAAGGTAGAAACAAGAGAACAATCTATAAAATTATCTAAATGAACCAAGAAAAATAACATTAGAACATGGTAAGTCAGTTTACCATGATCACCACTCAGTCCCAGAAGGTCAAGGTTGAAATAGTCTTCCTTCTTCTCCACAGAGAAGTAGTGAACATTAGTAGAACACTGTATATTTTGTGAGACACAGTCAAAATTTCAGAGTTTGAGGGAAGGTTGGGGAAGGAGGGGAGGGAGATTAAGCTGATGAACATTTATAAAGTGCCTACCATGTGCCAAGCACTGTGCTAAGTACTGATGATACAATATAAGATTCTTTAAAAAGAGCTCACAAGCTAATGGGAGAAAAATAACATGCAAAGAACTATATATAAACTAGCTATACACAGGATAAATTGAAAATAATTAATAGAGAAAGTACTAACTTATTGAGGATCAAGAAGGGTTTCCTGTGGAATTTTTGTTGGAACTTGAAGGAAAATGGGTGGAATTACATACACAGGATAAATTGAAAATAATTAATAGAGAAAAAATACTAACTTAATGAGGATCAAGAAGGGTTTCCTGTGGAATTTTTGTTGGAACTTGAAGGAAAATGTGTGGAATTATATACACAGGATAAATTGAAAATAATTAATAGAGAAAAAATACTAACTTAATGAGGATCAAGAAGGGTTTCTTGTGGATTTTTGCAGGAACTTGAAGGAAAATGGGTGGAATTATTGTCTACTCTACATATTAATGTCAACTGGAAAGGCTCAGACTTCTAGATGAATCAATCAATCAAAGATATAAATTATGTTTTAATAAGGCCTTAATCAATTTTGGAGAGGGTAAAAAAGAGCTATACATAGTTGCCTTTTGTTGTCATTCCCATTGGAAAGTAAACTCCTTGAGAGCAGCATTGTAACTCTAGTGCTTAGCTTAGTAACTGGTACATTGAAAGTGCTTAATAAATGTTTGTTGACTGATCCCAATAGATTAAAAACAGAAATTATATTGTGATTGGCTGAAAGAATCGGACACCTCTGGACCTAGGTATATTACTGCAAGCCAGTTTGGAACTGAGCATCCCAGAAGCGGGCCAGTCTAGTGGAAGATCGGTTATAGCAGCAACCCTAAGAATTGATCACTTAAGGAAGGGTAGATAGAAGATCAACATGGTGACTGCAACACCTGCATAGACTCTGATTGACATTTTGAGGACAAATAAAATATAATGAAGAAAAAGGTCTACAAGGACATGGACCCTTAGCATCCAGGAAAGAGCTTCACCCAAGGGCAACCTCCTGAAGACCACAAGGGAGCAAAAGACTTCCAATCATCAAGAATTGTTTTTTTCTTTTGGCCACATGTGCTCTTTACCTCAGAACCCTCTCCTTAGAGTGTGCCCCCACTTCTCGGGAATGTTTCTACAACAATTTAACACATTGTCGAACATGTAGAAGGCATTAAAAAACTGCTTATCAACTGACAACTATCCTTGCTATTCCTGCTTAGTAAAAGCTAAATTCCCTTTCTAAAAAGCTAATTACCTCTGACTGACAATTGATTGTGAAGGGGGACTGCTCAGGAGTAATAGTCCTAGAAAGTCCATCCTCTCTGAGCTAGTCTTAGAATCCTGAAGGGAAAATTAGTAAGCCACCCTCTGGAAACCTGGTTCACTGATGACAGTGGAAAATGAAGGGATCTGCTATGGAATGGGGTACTACACTGGGAAATTTTGGCAATATTGGAAAAAGCACTAAGACATTTTTTAAAAAGTAATTATCTGCTATAATGGGAGGAAGAGAAAGAGAGGAGAGAAAATGGGAGGGGAAAGGAAGGGACAGGAAGAAAAGGAAAGATTATAGATGTGGGCAGCAAAGAGAAACAGCATTAAATCAAATGAATCAACTCTTCATAATTTGATCTACAGGGTATGTTTGCTCAGCACAGTTTTCACATGGCATGGTCTCAAGGTCCTTCACTATCTCATTTTTCCTTGTCAATGTCCTTTCTAACCTGTGGCACCCAGGGCTGACTCAAATACTCTAGATGGGATCACCTCTCTAACCCCACCTTCAGTACACAGAGACCATCACTTCCCTGGTCGTGGCCAGCCACTTCTTAATGGAAAGATTACGTTACCTGCTGACAGCTACACTATAGTCACTGAAAACCCCACAGCTTTTTCAGAATTGCTTCCTAGTCAGACCTTACCTCTTTCTCCTTTTCAGGCTGACTTTTTAAAAGCATGTGACGCTTTATATTATCTCTATTAAGTTTCATCTTATTAGATTTAGCTTAGTGAACTAGCTGATCACGATCTTTCTGAATCCTTTCATCCAATGGATTATTCATCTCCCCTAGGTTTGGATCATCCACAAATCTGATTATCCTTCCATATCAACCTTTTCCCAAGACATTAGTAAAAATATCAAATAGAACAGGACCAAGCACACCTACTTAGGGCACTCCATTGAATGCCTCTCACCATGTCGATTCTTTGAGTCCAGTTCCCCTTAATTTAGACTATGATCTAACCTGCATCTCTCCCTTTTCCACAAGAGTAGACAGTGGGAAGAAAGACTTGTCTGAACTGATACAAAACAAAGCACACACAGGAGAACCACCCAACCAATGTCTAAAATAATATCAATTGAAACAACACTAAAAGCCACCAAAATTCAGATTCTTTACAATATTTCTTTTTAGTTCAGAACTGATGTGGATATATATACTTCCTTCTTGGCAGACAAGAAATATACTTGCTGTCAGTTACACTCATCCTTTGAGTTTGCTTACATGTTTTTCTTGGAAGAATGAGTTCTATGGGTGAGAGGGATTTTTTTAAAAGTTGAGAAGGACAGTAGGATAAGAAAATGCATGGATAAAATGTGTTTAAAAGACACAAATCAACTTGTCAAGTATTTCAACATTATTAACATGTAGTGGACTTCCTGCCTTCTAGGGGAGGAGAGGGCACTGGGGGTAAAATTTGTAATGGAAAGCTTTGTAAAGATCAATGCTGGGGAACTACCCATACATATGTTATACAAATAAAAAGCTTTAATTTAAAAAAAAAGAAAAAAAAGACACAAATCATATGAAACATATTATGAAAGACTATCAAATGGCTTTGCCAAAAACAGGGTAAATTATTATTTACAGTGTTCCCCTGAGAGTTAAAAGTTTACTTGTAGACCAATCACGGTTTCTTAAGAACATAGATAATTCTTCCATCTTAGACATGGATATACTTTTTTTTGACCCTATATCATTTGTGAATGCTTTAGGGTCCTTGGAACTCCAGGGCACTGGAGATGTCACATTCAGTAGAATGTACTCTCTGTTAAATATAGATAGCTGCCAGTGGATAAATGGTGGTTTACAAAGATAAAGGCAGATATAAAAACCTGACTTTGAGCTATGCTGTAGGTTTTATTCAGGCAGGGTAACTAATCTGCAACTGTTCCTTTATTTTTAGACAAAATAGACTCCTTACTTGCTGTGGGCAGTCCAATGGACAGAGCACTAGACAAGAGTCAGAAATACCTAAACTCAAATTTAGCCTCAAACATTTATTAGCTGAATGACCCAGGCCAAATCACTTAGCCCTGAGTCAGCCTCAGCTGCCTCAT
The DNA here is from genome assembly GCA_023553655.1 of Myrmecobius fasciatus. Classification (NCBI taxonomy): domain Eukaryota; kingdom Metazoa; phylum Chordata; class Mammalia; order Dasyuromorphia; family Myrmecobiidae; genus Myrmecobius; species Myrmecobius fasciatus. The sequence continues at coordinate 86,449 of JAJPUD010006672.1, read as the reverse complement.
TTGTAAAACAGGAATAGTAATTTCTTCTACCTTCCAGATTTATTTTTGATGAGGTCCTGGGTTACTGGGTGGGGTTACCAGAGAGAACCTGAAGTACTGATAAAATTACTCCCCGAGGTAAGCAGGAAAGAGCATTGATGGGGATCAGTTCAATCTATAATCCCAACCATCTATGGAGGTTATGAGTAGACCCACCTTGCTGTGTTCAGCCAGAAATACAAGTTTTATCAAACCACTAAGGTGAAATTCCCCCTATAAATCTGTCCATGGCCCACGCCATCTTTGCTGAATCCCTTTTGGGGTTATAACCCATCACAGCACTCTGCCTCATAGTGTCTTTCTCCTCCCCACACCCTCATACCTCATGGTGTCTTTCTCCTTTTTATAGCTAACTGTTTTAGTGTGTTAAACTCCTTTACGGATTTAGCCTGCCAGCTAAGGACATACTCCAATCTCATAGAGTGTTCCCTTTCTCCTGGTTAATTGTGAGTTCCACTAGGGAACTTGTCTTTTCCATCATTAATTATTAAAAATCACTTTCCATCCTAACTATATGCTCTCCCAACTCTATTTCATATTTATCCTTCCTGGTGTCTATTATACCTCTTCATTTTGTCTGTAACCTCTTCTCCTAAATAAACTTACCTTTTGCCGAAGAGAATGGCCATTGCTGAATTCTTCACATGACCAAACTCCAGCACTTGGTGCTAATTGCTCTCCTAAATCTAATCATTTGGTACTAAACCACAAACACATCATTTGATGCTGAAATTGTTCTCTTAAACCATATCAGTTATGAGGATTAAATGAGACATATGTAAAGCATTTACTTTGCAAACCTTAAAGCTTTATGTAAATGGTAATTATTTTATTATTATTACTGACACAGATTCCAGTTGATCTATTAGATGGGCCAACTACAGAGAAATAATGATGAAAACAAAATCTATGGCTGGGCCTATAAGCCCTAACAATCTGACTGCCTAACAACAGATGGTATGAGCTATTCTGACCAATAAAATGGCTCAAGCAACACTTATTAGTGAAAGGAAGGAGAGGGGAAATAAACACTGATATAGCAACAACTACGTGCCAGACACCGAGCTAAGCTAAGTACTAATACAAATATTACCTCACCTGATATTTACAAGGTAGGTACTGTTATTATCCCCATTTTACAGTTGGGGAAACTGAGGCACAAAATGCTTAAATGACTTACCAAGGTAAGTGTCCGAGACCAAATCTGAACTCAGGTTTTCTTGAATTCAGGCCTATAGCTCTCTCTCTACCACATCATCTAGCTGCCTAATCAATCAGTTGTTGAGAATCAATCTGCAGATGGATACTCTGATTTATTTACATAAAGCTAGCTTGGTTCCAAAGAACACAATGTCAGCTTTATTCAGATTTGTAATTTTCATTGCTGCTATTTCAAATACTAAGTGCTTAATAAATATATGTTAAACTGACCAAATGAAAATATATACATATTTTAGTGCTAGAAGGGACCAAAGAAATAATTTTACAGGTAGGGAAAATGAGTCCCTGTCAAGTGAAATGACTTGTTCCAAGATGAAAAAGTTGATAGGAGCAAAATCAAGATTAGAATCTAGATTTCTCTAACACCCAAATACAAGGGTCATTTTACTTAATTTGGTTTAATAGTTTCATTTTCCTTGCATGAAGCATTTATCCACTGCTAGCTTAGAAGGTTGAGGTTTTTGGATAGGTTGTTAGACAGGGAATCAGAAAAACCTCAGACATTTACTAGCTGAGTGACCTTGGGTCAAGTCATTTTACTTTGAGAATCAAAATTTTTCATTTTAATCATGTCATATGAAAACCTTTATAATATATATTATACACTTGCCTGTCTTTTTAAGCAAAAGGTAATGAACAGAATTTAATCTTTCCAGAGCCATCCATGATCTAACAGAGAGGAGATTCTTTGCCCCAATTGCTAACTAGAATTAATCACTGAATGGGTGTTGCCTCAGTCAAACTGAGACCTATTGAAGACTTTAGCCTTTAAAGGTCCAGGTCTTCCACTGTATCCATGGCCATCTCCAGTCGTCCTGGTCTATATCTGGTCCCTGGACCTAGTTGGCTCTGAAGGAGAAAGTGAGACAGATGAACTTGAACAACCCTTCTCCCTCTTTAATCCAATTCACTTGCATGTCATAGCATCACTTCCCCAATGTCATGGCCTTCTTCAAGAATGAAGGACAAATAACAACAGATAGAGAGTGGGTTATCAAAACCAGTAAGACCTGTATTCAAGTTCTTCTGACATCCATCCTAGCTGTGTGACCCTGGGCAAATAACCTCTCAGTATTCTAAGTCTCTCTCTAAGACTAGACATTACCAAGAGCTATTTCTCTACACTGGAGGAAGCTTCATCATTGAGAGATTTCAAATAATCAGAGAATTCAAGTTCCAAACGCTATTTTCTATCTTGATGAAAGGCCCTTTTACAATACTCACTTATTGTACTGGACTACAGAACACTATGATGCCCATGGGGTAGGGGAAGCAACACTCCTGGGGATATAGAACAGTTTATCCTTGTGCTAAATTAGACTCCTGTGCCTCCAGTTCTCATGTCAACTCCTTCTGTTCTCATTTCTGTTAATATCCTTCTAATCAGCCATCAGATTTCACATACAATCATCTGCCTGAAGCATGGTTGCCTTGGGCTTGGGTTTGTGATGGCCATTTGCTTTTCAGGGGCCTTTTTGCATCACAATTGTGATCTAAATAGCTGATATGGCCAGAAGTCCGGATAAATGGGGGTAGGTGTCCAGGGGAGGGATCACTGTACAAATAAAAAAAAATCCAAGGACACTGGGATTCCTGGGAAACTCAAGATAAGGAAAGAAATATCATATTCCTGAGGATCAATCAATGAGTGTTTATTCAGTGCCTACTATGTGCCAGGTACTGTGCTAAGTAAATCCTGAGGGATATGAAGAAAGACTGTCTTCAAGGAGCTTCCAGTCTAATGGAAATACTACATGTATCCTTACAACTGTGTAATTATTAAATATGCAGAGAGTAAACGAGAGGTAATTTTAGAAGGCACAGTGATTTCTATGGTAGCATGTGATTAGATTCTCCTGGTACTTAGCAATGACTTTTTCAAAAAGGAAGGATTGGAGTCTATAGAACAAGAGGAAATGGAGTCACTCTAAGATTAAGCAATGGAAATGGGTGAGGCAAGGTAAGAATGGGGCTCAGGAAGAAAATCTATCACTCTCCTAAGGTTTAGAAGTCTGAGAAAAAGGAAGAACAGGCTAGGAAAGGAATCTAGAAACTCAGATTTCAGAAATATGAGGACTTCTCTCCCTGAAAAATCTGAAAAAAGAAAGAAAGATAATTTTTGGAATAACAGAAGGGGGAATATGTTATACAAAAATCAGATGTGGGGGGACAGCTAGATGGCACAGTGGATTGAGCAGCAGTCCTGAAATCTGAAGGACTTGAATTCAAATGTGGCCTCAGACACTTAATGCTTACTAGCTGTGTGACTCTGGGGAAGTCACTTAACTCCAATTCCCTTACCCCTCCCAAAATAATGTGTTTTTTTAAGGTGGGATTTGGGATGAGCCTTGAAGAAAGCCAGGAAGGGGAGATGAAAAGGGAGAAGATGGGTGACAGCCAGTGAAAAAGCACTGAGTTGGGAAGAACATCACATGTGTGGAACAGCCAGGAGGTTAGTGTCATTGAATCCTAGAATACATGGAAGGGAATAAAGTGTAAGAAGACTGGAAGGTAGAAAGGGCCAGGTTGGGAAACTTTTAAGTTCCAAATATTTGATCCTGAAGGTAAAAGAAAGCCACTGAAGTTTACTGAATGAAGGGGACAGAGTGACACAGTCTGCTTTTTAGGTGCATCACTTTGACAGTGGAAGGGTTTGAGTATAGATACTAGCAGAAATATGTAATTTATTAAATAGGGGGATAACAGTTTATTAACTTTATAATTTAAAAAGCAGGGTAGAGAAAAGAGAGACAGAAAAAATGGGAGATAGGAACAGAAAGTGAAAGATTTGGAGAAGGACAAAAATATACAGAGAAAAATCAGGAGAGCCTGTACAGAAAAGCAAATGAGGGAATATTCCTATAATAGCTTATTTAGAAAACATGCTGAAAAATTGGAAACATATAACAGAAAAAGGCAGGGATGTGGAATAGTTCCCGATTCCCTCTTTGCTAAGAGGATTAAAGAAAGAATGCGCTGAAGAAAATTAGCTCTGTCTCCATGCTCTGGGAGGGAAGACTCCACACAGAACTTGCACAGAGACTGGAAAAACACCATTTGAATTGGGATGCTCCTAATGCCCCAAAGTGATAGGTTCAAATACCAGAGAGCCCCAGGTTTCAGAAGTGTTGGTTGAGAGAAGGCAAACCTAGAGGGTCATGTGGAGGGAGGTTCAGGATAAGAGTAGATTGCTAGGGCAGGCAAGTTGCCAATGACACCTCTATTCATAAAAAGGCTGCCAGGAAAGGAGAGAAGAGATAGCATAGCAGGGAGGTCAGCATCACAAAGCAGGGAGGGTGTGAGGAATTACACTGGGCAGGTTCTCATCTTCCCAAGCAGCATGTGATTAGATTCTCCTGGCACTTAGTGAGGGCCCTTTCAAGAAGGAAAGTTGGAGCTTATGGGACTAAAGGAAATGGAGCCACCCTAGGGAAGGCAGGAAGAGAATGGGGCTCAATAAGGCAATCAATCCATCACCCAAGAGATGAACAGACAAGGAAAGGAGTGGGAAACAAGCTGGAAACTCAGATTTCAGAGTCATGAGCACCCATCTCCCTGGAAAATCTGAAGAACTGAGGAACAATTGTCTTTCAGAATAACAAAAGACAGCCTTTTGATGGTATAGTGGACAGAGTCCTGGACTTGGAATCAAGAAGACCCAAGTTCAAATTCTGTCTCAGATACTTATTAATTGGATAAATCACTTGATGTCACTATGCCTGAATTTCCTCATCTGCAAAATGAAAAGTTGGATTTAGTTTCCTCTATGGTCCCTTGTCAAATCCTATGGTTCTTTGAAATATGTGATATTGTGAAAAGGATGTATAGTAAGAATGAGCTCTCATCGACTGAATGTGGATCAAAGCATAGTATTTTTACCTTTTTGTATTGTTGTTTGACCTTTCTCGTGTTTTTCCCCTTTTGATTGGATTTTTCTTGCATAGCATGACAAATATGGAAATACACTTAGAAAGGTTGCACATATATAACCTAATCAGATTGTTTTCTGTCTTGGGGGAGAAGAGAGGGAGAAAAAAATAGGAACACAAGGTTTCACAAAGATAAATGTTTGCATGTATTTGGAAAAATAAAATACTGTTAAAAAAACAACAACAACAAAAAGAATGACCTCTCAGCAGATAGATGGACAAGTGCTACAGGACTACTCACAAGATATAGTAAGCCTACAGAATCCTTTCTCCAATATTCCAAATTGGAAAGACCCTCTCTGGGTTGACTGCACAGGATGAATATGTTGTGATTTACACTAATGAGGGAATGCTTACAGCAGTATCACAGACCCATTTAAGTATAGTGGAAAGAAGATCATAAAGGATATCAAAATACCTGGAGACTGAATATGGTGCTGGACCTAACTCATTGTGTGACCTCAAGCAAGTCACTTCCCTCTCTTAATCCTTAGCCTAGTGCCTGGCACATAGTAAGCACTTAATAACTGTTTATTGACTTTGATACCAATAATATCATAGCGAATACTTACATAATGCTTACTACATTCAGAGGCACTGTGCTAAATGCTTTACAGTTATCTCAATTGATCTTCACCATAACCCTGGGAGACAGGTACTATTAATATCCTCATTTTACAGATGAGGAAACTGAGGCAGGCAAAGGTTAAGTGGCTTTCTTAGAGACACACGGCTAGGAAGTATCTGAGGCTGGATAGGAACTCAATGGTTTCTGATTCTATCTGCTAGACTTAAAACCTAAGTGTCATCCTCTTTTCCATATTCCATAGTCAATCTGGTGCCAAATCCTCTTACTTTTTAGTATTTCTCACTACATCTTTTTGTCTCTTTTGATACTGCTACTGCTCTAGTGAGCGTCCTCATTACCTCTGAACTGCTGACTTCTGGCCAATCTCTCTTGCTTCAAGTTTTTCCTACTTAACTCTCAAATTGATCTTCCCAAAGCTCAAATACAACCATGTCCTCCCCTGCCTCCTAATTTGCAATTGATCTTTATCTATCTATCTACCCATAGATAGATATAGATACATAAATAGATATAGATACAGATATAGATATATAATCTATAGAACACTGGTCAGCTTCCTGAGTTCAAATCCAACTTCAGACACTTAACTAGCTTGTTATCCTGGGACATTGTTTGCCTCAGTTTCCTCATCTGTAAAATAAGCTGGAGAAGTAAATCATTCCAGTATCTTGACCAAGAAAACTCCTAATGGGTCACAAAGACTTAGACACCACAGAAGCGACTCAACAAAAAAAGAAATGCAAAAGGAAGGAAAGAAGGGCATGGAGGTGTGGTATAAACATCGCAAATATGGAGAGGTGGAGTCAAATTTGGGGTATTTGGGGGACAGTGAGTCCTTCAAATGCTATATGATTAAAGCAATGTTGCTCAAAATGAGGTAATAACGTTAGCAAAATAGTGGTGATGACCCCCCAAGGGAACTTGTGTTTGCATTACATAGCATTATGATTTTTTTAAAGCAGAAAATAGCAAGTGCTCTTCTAACTTTGCAAAGGGCTTAGGGAATAGAAATCCTCTCATGCAGCCCCTCCATTCCTTATGGGAGAAAACCTACTCCAGAGAAGAGAATTGTTGGTGGGAACAAGGATGTGAGTGAGGGGACAGGGCAGAAGAGGAAAGTGTGATGAAATTCTGACCCACCCTGAGTACAGTCCTAATCAGACAATACCCTAGAAGAATTTCCTTGGCTGTTACAACAGAACCTCTCTCCATATACATTAATAGCCAATGAACATTTAGAATATTTTAGCATTTCTCCCAAAGCTGAGGAGATCTGATAAAATCAGGAGGAGATGGGAAAGAGCAAGGAGGAGACTGTCAGAAGCTGGGATGGGGTGGGTGGACATTTGATTTAATGAATTAAAGATTGGCTCAAGACAGAATGTGACCCATTAGAAACCATAGGATCATAGATTTAGAGCAGAAAGACGTCAACCAGTCTAACCACCTTATTATATAGAAGGGGAAACTGAGATCCAGAGAAGCTAAGTGAATTGTTCAAGATTACATAAGTAATCCCATGGTGAGGAGAGGGGAGGAAGGAGGGAGAACAGCTAGGTGGTACAGTGCATAGAGTACTAGGTCTGAAGTCAGGCTCATGTTCCTAAATTTAAATCAAGTGACCCTGGGCAACTCACTTAATCCTGTTTGCCTCAGTTTCCTCATCTGTAAAATGAGTCACAGAAAGAAATGGCCAACACTCTGGTATCTGTGCCAAGAAAACCCCAAATGGAGTCACAAAGAGTCAGAGACAACTTACACAACTGAACAACATCAATTATCATATCTGGTCTAATCCCTACCCAACTGAAAGGGATGGACAACATCACTGACTTGACCAAAGTCACACAGATAATATCTGTATGTCCTGAGAAGGGTTTCAAAACCAAGTCTAACTCCAAGCTGCTTCTCAAACTTCAGCTAAAGTAGACTATTCACCACATCCTAGACACATGCTGTGCTTCCCAGACAATGTACCTTCAGTCATTTTCTTCTCTAATCTGGAAACCTCTCAGCTCCATCTGTCTGTTGAAATCCTATACATAAATACAGCTCTTCTACTACCTCTTCCAGGAAGTCTTCATTGTTACCTCCCAAATGAAAGAAGAAAGCTCCTTTGGAGCTCCTCACACTTAGAACATCAATGTTGCATTAATTACATATATATATATGTATATATATATACATATATATATATATATATTCCTATTTTTTTCCTCCTACTAAACTGTAAGGTTCTTAGTGGCAGGAAGTTAGGTAGCACAGGGACTAGAGCACTAGACATGGAGTGAGGAAGACTTGACTTCAAATCTGGCCTCAGACACTTACTACATGAGTGATCTCTGAATGCCTCAGTTTCCTCATCTGCAAAATGAGGCTAATAATAGCACCTACCTCCCAGAGTTATCTTGAAGATCAAGTGAGATATTTATAAAATACATTGTAAGTCTTAAAGTGTTATACAAATGCTATATTATTATACTTTATTATAATATGACAAAGTGTTATGCTATATATAATGTACTATATATAAATGCTATAAAAATATAAGTTATAAAATGCTATATAAATGCTTTTATCATTTATATATTTAACATATGATCATATTTAATTATATAATATAATATTTGATTTTAGTGGTTATTTTTATTAATATTTTTATTTAATCAAGGACAGGCACACAGTTTATGGTTAGAATCTTTAGCTTCTTCTTGATATCATATTCAACTCCCTTCAATCCAATCTGGACAAGCACTGATTAAGTTCCTGCCTTGTGCCATCATTGCATGAAGGCACTAGATATGCAAAGACAAAAATGAGCTAAGATGCCCTGAAGGGACCTAGATCGAAGCCCCTTAGTAACTTATAATCTTAAGAACTACCTAAAATTCAAAGATGTGAAGGGATGTTGGTAGTCACATGGTTATCAAATGTCACAAGTTGTCAGAACCCAGAGCTTCCTATGGTAAAGTGAGCACTCTGCTTACTACATCATGTCATCTTTCCTTTGTAGATCAGACTAAGCAATTTTCACTCCTAAAATGGTATTTTCTCTACCCTGAATGGTCAAGGAAAGTAAATCATTTTAGGATTAACCTAAGCCAAGACCTAATAAAGAAAGTTCATTTATCAGAGGGGAAAAAACTGTCAAATACCAGCATGAGGCAAATAGCATTTTTTTTCCCAATTATTCCCTGTGTTTGGATTTTTAGTACCAGTACTTGCTTAATCAAGTATTCACAACATCTACCTGTGACTAGGAAAGAAATGATCAGTTTCATTTAATGGACTCTTCCACTATCTTTTAGTATCTCCTCAAATGAAACCAGGAGAGTTTTTCTCTCATAACTACTTAGAACATATTGAGAAAACCTTGGTTTCCCCTTTTCCCCCATATGCCCAGATGGTTAATCAGGCTTCAGGGAGCATAAACCATCCATTCCCTTGCCATGTTCACCCCCAATCTGGTCAGTCCTGAATTCCTGGGTAACAAATGCCAGTCCCTCTATCTCTCAGTTCTCATTTAAGCCCATCCTGGAATAGGAAAGGTAGGAACAGCAGAAATCCAAACCCGGAAAAGAATGCTAATCAGCATTCTGTCATTTGGGGACTGGCTTCCTGGAATCACACTTTCTGAAGTGAGCTCTTAGAAGCTATTTATGCCAGTAATAAATCATCAAGAGGGGTCCTGGTGGGGACTTTACCAACTTCCGCTGGCCAATAAGGGCTTAGTCTCTGAAGAGAAATCCAAGAGTTAATGGAACCCGTTGTCAAGTGTGAGATAAAAGGTGACATTCATTAGGAAGAACAGATACCTCCTGAAATTTGATAAATACTATAGCTTTGTGGGGATGATGGGAGGAGGAGGGGGATGCTAGAAGTAGTGTGGTCCCATTTCTCAACCCCCAGAGACTTTGGTTGTGCTTCCCTTTGCACAAAAGAATAGAAAAAATGCCCATAAATCTACTGAGGTGAAACACCCCCATAATCCTGGTGGGTCTCAAGTTCAGGAGTTCTGAGCTACAGTAAAATAAGCTAACTGGTGTCCAAACAAAATTAAACATGAATATGGTGAGCCCTCGGGATTGAGGCCACCAAATTGCTTAAGGCAAAGCAAAGCAGAAATACAGCAAATTAAAACTCCTCTGCCAATCAAAGTGGTATCAGTCCTCTGAGAAGTCCCTGTACTTTCTGCCTGGGTAAGATAGGGACCTCCAATTTTTTTAAAATGCTTATAAATCACAATTCTATAACTCAAATCCTATTTTCCTACTGGTTGACAATATCATTTAAAAGCCAAGAGGTACTGCTTGACATTAGCTCTTAACACTTTTTAAATTATCTCTGAGGATAAGGATACCATTTGTTTACCCAGTGTATGTATGTTTACCCTAGGTAGGGATAGAGATATATCCCTATCCCTTCTTTAACGGAAATTGCTTAACATAATACTAAGAATGAGGGATCATCTATAAACAGACAATTTGCTACACTGGTACTCCCAACAATTAATAGAACCAGAAGACTTATAGGGTGTTGTATATGGAGAATTTATTTTTATTAATTTTGTATGCTAATCACAGGGTTTATTGATAGCCTGCAAACCACGGATGGAACATGTTCCCCTACAAGAAGGATACAAGACAAGATGTACATTCATTTCACCACTCCACCATCCTGGATCCCAATCTTTGTCTATTTTTGAAAAATAAATTAGCATACCCAGCTGCATCCCAGGCAGTAGGATCTAACCAGATAACAGACCAATTCTGTGTGGTTTTATTCAGCTGGGAACTGGGACCTTTGGCAATGCACTCATATAGAGTAAGCAGACCCCAGATCATGAGTGGGTCAGATAAATCTATACACGAGAGGAACTCCTTTGATCTTAAATGCTGTGTTCATCAATACTCATTGGTAACTCTAGGGGTATCTACATGTATTTCCTTCTACCACCAGGTTTCACCAACTTATGTCATCCAATTATACACACACGCATAGTATGCATATGTGCATATATACACATACATGTAGCATATATTTAGCATGTATATATGTGTATAGTTATACACACATACATAAAACATATTTAATGCATATGTATAAACACTAAGACTCCTTCCAGATATATATTACAAAGTTTCTTACATGAAGTATCCACTCTCTTAAACAGGTAAAATTATACTAACAGAATTTTCTAAAACCCTAATAAAAAAGAATTTACAGAAAGATATTCTCATATGAGAATGCCTTTCTGTAAATTCTTCTTAGAAATTTATCCTTGAATATAGACCAAAGATAAAAACACAATTAATTCCTTAGCACATTTTATATACTTTTCTTCATTGGGGTTTTAGGAAAGTTTGTAATTTAAATTAATGAAGATTCTACAAAATGGTTACAAGAAAATAAGTTTTGGGGGGCAGCTAGGTGGTGTGGTGGAAAGAACACCAGCCCTGAAGTCAGGAGGATCTGAGTACACATCTGGCCTCAAGACCCTTAATACTTCGTAGCTGTGTGACCCTGGGCAAGTCACTTAACCCCAAATGCCTCAAAAAAAAAAAAGAAAGAAAAAGAAAATAGGTTTTTGGCAATCTTGACAGTAGTCCTATGGATTTCTGCTGTTTTAGCAAAGTGTAGGCTCTAGATGGCAACCATGTTGTCAAAATATACCTTGGGTAGAAATGATAAAATATTAAATGAACTAGGTATGAAAGGGGAGAGGGAAGGGAGAAGGGAGAGGAAAAGAGAGGGGAGAGAGAAAGGAGAAGTGAGAGAGAAAGGAGAGTGGAGAGGGAAAGGAGAGGGGAGAAGGAAAGGAGAGGGGAGAAGGAAAGGAGAGGGGAAAGGAAAGGAGAGGGGAGAGGAAACGGGAGAGGAAAGGAAAGAAAAGAAAAGAGGAAAGGAAGAAGCATGCTAGTGAAAAGGAGTGAGAAATGAGAAAAAGAAAAATAAAGACGGAAAGTTATGAAAAAGAATTAGATTTGTTCTTTTGGTCCTAGTTGGTTAGACAGAACCAGAAACAATGGGTATTAGTTACAAGGGACAAATTGAAGTTCTGTTGAAATGTGTGTGGCAGGGGGAAGGAGGCAAGAAAAGTTGGGTAGAGAGAAAAAAAAAACTTCTTAACAATTAAAACTATCCAAAAGTAAAATGGGCAATTTATCTGAAGTTCTTCAAGTACAGATTAGATGAAAATTTGTCAGTTATTTTATGTGATAATGTGGATTCTTTTTTAGAAGTAGGTTGGGTTAAAAGTTGAGGTTCCTCTAACTCTGAAATTATGTGATTCTTATTCTTTATTTAGGGTAAATTTTAAATGGAAAATTATATAATCTTGTCTTACTGGAACTACATTGGCTTATGTATCTATTACCAAAGGAAAGGAGTCAAAGAACTGTTTTTTAACTTAATGAAAATTATACTCTAAAAAACTTAAAAAAACACAGTGAAGGGGCAGCTAGGTGGTGCAGTGGTTAGAGCACCAGCACTGAAGTCAGGAGGACCTGAGTTCAAATCTGGTCTCAGACACTTAACATTCCCTAGCTGTGTGACCCTGGGCAAGTCACTTAACCCCAATTGCCTCAGCAAAAAGCAAAAAAAAAAAAAAAACCCACAGTGAAAATCAATCTAATTACATCAAAAGAAAAAAGATCAGACAAGCTGCCCAGATGACCCATTTTCTGAATGATGTGTGTATGTGTGTTCACTCACATGCATGTATTCATAGAATACATATATGTTTACAATACATGTACATTTATATATACACACACACACATATATATATATATATTACAGTGCTAAAGTACTTTATATGTAGCATCTTATTTGATCTTCACAACAAGAGGGAAAAGATTAACAGGGCAAGTATTATTCTTACTTTACAGAAAAGAAAATTGAGTTTCAGAGAAATAACGTGACTTTCCCCAAATCATACAAATAGCAAATAATGTCTCCAGGACTAGAAGTGTTCTGACTGCATATATTGTCCAACTCCAATATCAGTGAGGTGATGTGAGTGCAATGGAAGAATGTCAATGGAAAAACTGGTATTTTGAGAATGCTCCAGTGACTTTGAATTTTAATCAATGTACCTGGAATCTAATTCCAAGAAGAATTGATTTATGAATGTCTTTTTTAATTTGTTTTTTTTTAATTTTTAATTTTAATTGATTTCAATATAATTGGTTTCTTTTGTATTTTATATTATCCATTTAAATTGAGCATTTTTTCAATTATGAATTTTTTTAAATGTTCTGAAAAGAGTTCATAGGTTCTTAGCTTCCCCAGATTGTCAAAGGGGTCCATGATGAGGAAAAAACCATTAAGAACCCTTCATCTAAAGCTTCCTTTTTGTGGATGTCATTGTGATGATTTGCATTAAATCTTAGAACAATGCAGATCCTCCTGGATGAGGTCCATTATAACTCAAAAGAATTGGCCAGACTATTCACCTGGGCAAAATCAAGCAGACAAAGAATGTTTATTGTTTGGATTATGATATGCAATTAGATGTAAAGTCCATAATGTTCATCCATTAAAATTTTGGACAAACATACTCCAAATGACCAGTGATAACGTTAGACTCAGAATTGAGCAAGTGAAGGAAAGTGGAATAGATGATCTTTGGAAAATTGTAAAAATTGTCTTAATGATCCCAAATTTCTTCCTGAAATGGAGGGTAATCATCTTAATACCCATATACTTGTAAGGCCATAAGACATGGAATACTATGGTATGCAAATTACTTAAAATGAGTAACACAGAGAAGACAATGGACAGGAGCATGGTAAATGGGAGTAAGCTATAATATGTTACAAATGGGATTACAAAGGAGAAGCAGAGGAAAAATGTCATGAATGAATCAGAAAAAAGGGCAGTGAAGAGAATCTCAGAGAACAACCCCATCACTTAACAGACAAAGAAGCTAAAGACCAAGGAACTGAAATTATACAGGTAGGAAGCATTGAAGGTTCTACTCCAGAACTATCTGGATCCAGTGGCAAGATTTATATCAAGATGACTAGGATGAAGATGGAGGAGTCACAGGGTAAGAATGATGGATAAGTTCCATTGTTGTAGCTAGTTAATATCATGGAGGATTTGAACTCTGGTGATCCACCTCCCAAAAAGAGGAAATTTGGCAGAGCTCCCATGTCCAACTTATGGGAAGGCAGGGACAAAGATGTGTAGGACTAGATGGTTTATTATCTATGGCTGGTGGACATATCCACAACCATGGGGTCATAGATCCATTTGAGAGGACTTTCAAGTCTAAAAGAAAATGGATTGAGTCTTTTGGAGGGTTGTAACTTTGGGCAACAAATGGGAAATTGTTCTAATGTATGGATACTGCAAAAAAAGGACAGATTTAGGCTTGACTTTAAAAATCTTCACTTCCCACAATCATAAATGCCCCTAAGTGGAATGGGCATCTCAAGCAGCAATAAAAACTCCCTCCCTGAAAGCTATCAAGCAAAAACAAAGAGGTTATCAAAGGAATTCCAATTCAGTTCTGGTACTGGTTAGGTTAGATGAACTCTGAGATTTTTAAGACATTCAAATTTGTCATCCCCTTCAAAGAGTTCTCTGATCCAGGATCTGATTGGTGTTTCCTAGTCCTATCTGACAATAATCATTAAAAAAAAGATACAGATTATAGTCATGGAAGACTCAATAAGACTTTCTATTAGGGCCAAATGGCCCAAACTGGCCTCTGTTAAAAACTTAATGGGATTAATTATACATTACGAAATTGGGTAGACAGCCTGCTATTAATTCAAGCAAGAGCATTGTCACCTTCTCTATACATGTGGCAGCACATTCATTACCACAGAGTTCTAATAACCATAATCATACATGTCTGTAGACTGTACCTTTGCCCAAGGCTGTCCCAAATTACAACACAGTCAGCACGCTCTGCAGCTATAACAACCTGCTTTGAAAAGCCTGCTTTGCTACTCAGCAATGGGTATAGAGGCTACTCTACCTAACCACATTTCAGCCTTCCAAAGTACACCTGCTTACAGGATTCAAGTGGGAAAGAAGGGTGATGGAAGACAAACAAATCAGTGAAAGATCCAAGAACATTAAATAGATGTCATGGATATAGATATCATAGAACAACCAAAGGAACTTAGAAAACCCTTTCCAACTCTCTCTAAAGAGTGATCCACAGAGTTCAATCCTCCATGGCATTAGACATCCACAAGACAAGTTCAGTAGTACAATTCACAGACTGGGAGTCCACCTAACTATGAATGGCCTGATAACTACTATGGCTTAGTGTGAGAGGGAGAGAAGACTGAAAAGACTGAAAGAGCCAAGACCATAAAAGGACAACCTTAAGTTCTAGAAGGCAGGCAGAGCCAGGAGCTAGGAGGCTGGAGAGTCACAAGCAGAGCACTTACTACAAAGGGCAGGCTAAACTCTGATTCTATTTGTTCTGATTCACATTGCCTTATGGGTATGAGTAGCCTTGGGTGCAGAGATATGAATTATAGACAGAAGGTCAAAGATTTGCAGGCAAAATCCCTTCCCCTGTTTAAAGTCAAGGATCAATCATTCTGATTTTTAGGGAAGAATGTCTAACAAAAACACTGATCCCCAAATCTTGGGACCCCTCCCTGAGTGTGAACAAGAAAAACCTCTGTACAGGGCACCTTGAGCAAAGATGACCTACTAAATCTCAGAAAACTAAAAACTGGTGTGGTTTTTTCTAGATGAAAAGGTAGATGGGAAAGAAACAAGAGCTCCCTTGAGAATTTCATTAGCTCCTGGTGATTCTTAGGTAAAGGATGGTGTTATCCTATGGTAGCAAAAACACATCAAAGAGTTGATGGGTGTACTAATTAACAGTCTCTGAGTCTCAAGGCCTTTCCTCTGAGGACCTAAGGCCTTGGGAAGGACCATGCTGACAGAAAGTTGTTCTAGCATGAGGATCAGCCTCTTTGGGGGTCAGTCTGTCCATCTTTCTGTCTGCCCATTGGCTCAGGTCCTATCATGCTTCTAAACCCCTTACTAAAGGTCAATAAGCATTCTAATTAAGAGCAGAATTGAGACCAGAGACCATCTCTCCTGACTTCTGATTCACCATAATGATTCTTGCCACTCCCATTACCTAGTATGGCAGCCTAAGACAGCCCCAAGGTCACCCAGGCAGGTCAATCAGGGGCCTCCTGACTTCCAGACTCACTCCCTTCTAAGGCAGATGGTAAGAGCCAAGGCACAACAATCTCATTACAGATGATACAGCAAGAATAGAGAGCTGCATCTTCACAGTGGGGATTCCACCTGGTCCCAGCCTAGGAGAGAAGGGCAGTCAAGGCCAATGGCTAAGGAGCCCCACTCTCCTTCCCCAAGAAAAATGGCATTGGGGCCTACTTCACAGCCCTCCTGCCCTCTGATGACCAGCCCATATTTCCAACAAAAAAGACCCAGCCCAGAGAGTGCCAACTTTCCCTTGGATACGCATTTGAAAGGAAAGAAACTAAGAAAAACTTTGTTATATCTTGGTAATAAAATCTGGGGCAGAATGATACAATAGGATTCCCAATAAAGTCAACCAATAGTCTATTCTTTCCCAAGGCCTTGAGCTGAAATTCAAGGATTAGCAGTCTTAAAGTCATTTTGAAGTTTAATGGGGATCTAGTACTTTGATCTTCCTTTTATTATGATTCCAAATTCCTATTCCTATTTCCACCTCCCTTATCTCTCCCCTCTCCCTTGTATCCCATACCCCCAAAAAGGAACAATTCTAAATAAGGTGTCCCAAAATCTTAGAGCAGCTGTAGCTATTAAAACTTTATTAAAAGTTTGTCTTGCAAGCACCCCACCTCCCTCATGAGACAATCAGTTTGAAACTCTGCATCTCTAGTCTTTCTCTTGACATCATCACTGATCTTCAGCATACCATCAATCTGGATTATCGAATGTGCATTTAGTATGAAGCAGGGGTTCAATAAACTCTGGTTAAATATAATTGTTCATTAATTTTAGGACTAGTAAGGAAGGAGCATATGGATAAAGGGAGAAATTAAGATAAGGGAATTTTTGTTCAAGTATAGATTAAGTAAGATGACTTCAACTCTATGCTTTTTGATTTTTGTAAAGAGAGAAAGAAAGAAGAGAGAAAAGAAGGAAAGAAACTGGAGGAATTGAAAAGAAGGAAGGAGGGAGAGAGTAGCTACCTAATAGCTATTCAAAACTGGTATTCCAATGTTCTTAATCCTCTTTTACTCCTTAAACCTCAATTTGAGAAATTCTATTCTAGAGTTTTCTCACAGTGGATACACTGATATTAATAAACAATATTATTTATATAGCACTTCAAGGTTTGCAAAGAATCTTACAAATATCACCTTATTTGATCCCCACAACAATCCTGAGAGGCAGATAATATTAGCATCTCCATTTTACAGAGGAGGAAATTGATGTAAACAGAGGTTAAGTGTCCAGCAACACACATCTAATAAGTGTCTAAGACAGGTTTTGAACTGGGATCTTCTTGACTCCAGATCCAGTAGGACTCTGTCCACTTTGTCTAATGAATGAGAATCTGTCAATATCTCTGAGATCTGACAATGACATGTATCTAGAAAAGGAAAACCACTGTCTCTGTGAATCTGTCTGTGTACCCAATTCTCATGTTATTAGTGCTTTTTTTTCCTACCTTCAAATGGCTTCATATTTATTCTGCACATATCTTTTTATAATTATATATATGTATATATATACATATTTGGTTTGTTTTAGTTCTGTCTCTGCATCCCTAACACCCAGCATAGTGCATTGCTTATAACAGGCACTTAATAAATGCTTTTTTAATAAAAGCTCATCAGAATTATTTCTTCCCTGGTTCCCAATTGGATTTAAAATTCATCTTTTTCCCCAACTCAGATGACACCATATGACTGGGTTAACTTAGTCAGGTTCATAAAAATGAAAGTCAAAAGACATGGACCTTCAAAAACAAATAACTATGTTCATATTCCCAAGTTCCTGGTCCTGACCAGATGAGTGAATGAATGAGTGGATATTAGAGGCTGAGAGATTTTTCCTCATAATTAAAACCATCTATGGGGGAGGAGAGGGTGTTGAAGCCAATATCAAAGGAAGAGAAGAAAGGAGAGGGGGGAAGGAGGGAAAGGAGGGGAGGAGACCTCATTATGATCTGCAGGTGAACTTAGGAAGTGTTAAAATATCTTTCAGGGGGGCAGCTAGGTGGCACAGTGGATAGAGCACCAGCCCTGAAGTCAGGAGGACCTGAGTTCAAATCTGGTCTCAGACACTTAACATTCCCTAGCTGTGTGACTCTGGGCAAGTCACTTAACCCCAATTGCCTCAGCAAAAAAAAAAAATCTTTCAGGGTCCAGATCTTATCAAGTTGGAAAGGTCTGCCATTTCAAGACCACTCCAGCAATGTAGTGAGATAAAAGGAGTCTTATTTGTACAATGAGAAGAAATAGGTATGAATTTCATGTCTAAATCTCACTTACAACTGATATGTCCATGGGATTGTCAATTTCAATCAATCAATCAACATGCCAGGCACTGTACCAAGTGATAGGGATACAAAAAGATATTCTCTACCCTCAAAAAGCTTACAGTCTAATAAGGGAGACAACAAGCAAACAAATATCTTTCCCTAAGCCTCAGTTCCCTCAAAAGTAAAATGAAGAGCTTGGACTAAATGATCTCAAAAATATTCTCCAGCTTTTAAAACTATGATGTGGTGGTTCTAGAATTAAAAAGATTCATTATCAGAAAACTGACTACCATGTCACAATTTCTTTTCCCACTCATAGTAACTCATAAAGGAAATCTACTAAAGAATAAATGGGTCAGGAAAGCTTAAAACATAAAATGTTTGGGGCCATAAGAGACATCAGAGAGCAAATGCTAAGTTCCCTTTATTTTACAGCTACAGAAATTCAGAGACATTAAGGGATCTGACTGATTTTTTATTGCTAGTTAGTGGCAGAGGTGAAACTGGAACTCAGGTCAGTGTCTCTGACTACACTAGTCAAATCAATAAGCAATTATTTTTTTTATTAAAGCTTTTTATTTGTATAACATATGTATGGGTAGTTCCTCAGCATTGATCTTTACAAAGCTTCCGGTTACAAATTTTACCCCCAGTCCCCTCCCCTCCCCTAGATGGCAGGAAGTCAATAAGCAATTATTAAGCACTCTCTATATACCAGGTACTATGCTAAGAGCCTGAGGCCCAAATCTTCAGTAATAGAGGATATACCCACATAGTTGGAATGAATTAAGTTACATTTACATATGTTTTTCCCCATTTGGACACATTATTTAATCCAGAATGCTCAAGATGAGGAATTACCTCTACAAGTGGAAACTGGCATCTTCCCTGCAATCTATGGTCTTTGAGAGTTGCCTCTTAAATGATTTGTCCAGAGTCATCAAGACAATGGGTGTCAAAGATATGTCTTCCTGACTCTGAGATTGGATTCCTTCCCCAAATTCCTGGTCCTGACCATATGAGTGAATGAACAAGTGAACATTCCCTTTAAGAATTGCAAAGTACTTTCCTCACAACGACCTTGACAGAAAAGTGGTGAGAGTATAACTACCCCCATTTTCATTGACATTGTTCAATTATTTCAGTCATGTTCGACTCTTCCTAAGGCTATTTGGGGTTTTCTTAGCAGAGATACTGGAGAGTTTTGCAATTTCCTTCTCCAGCTCATTTTATAGATGACGAAACTGAGGTAAACTGGGTTAAGTAACTTGCCTAGAATCACACAACTAGTAAATGTCTGAGACCAGACTTGACCTCAATCTTTCTAAGTTCAGATCCTGCACTCTTATCTGCTGAGCCACTTAGCTACTCCTACTCCATTTTTACTGATGGGGAAAATGAGGCTCACTTGCCCACTCATGTCCACAGAATTAGAATCTGAATTTTAATGCAGGATTCCTGGCCCCAGATCCATTCTTTCCAGTAAGACATAGTATCCCCCGAATTCTCAAGTGCTACAAGTTTAGAAAGAAATGTATTCTCCTTGGAACTTTGGGCCCAGAATGAAACAAAACTTTCACAGTACACCATTTCTGCTGGGAGAAAATGCTAACAACTTTTCCCCTACTATACATTGAGGACAGAAACAGATCATCTCATTAACCCTCCCAACCTTGCCCTGGAAGGCTTCATCCAACCCCTTTCACAGATAAGGAAATTGAATCTGAGAGGGTCCACAGAACAGGTGCTAGGACATTTGGATTTTATAATGGCACCAGAAACAGTGCTGAGGTCTCCTGAGCCCCAGCCTCGGCCTCAGTGCACATTGGCAGTGTTTTGGACTGTAAGCACCTTCTGTTCTTCACTCAGACTCCTAGCCAATGCTCTGCACCTGTGAGCACTCAGCAGGTACTTCTGGCTGGCTCACTATGGATTGTTCAAACCATCCCAGAATACTGACCTCTGCTATAAATAAATAAGCTCCATTCTCTAGTGAGCAACTAATGAATTTACTCCCAAGGGTACCCTGCAACAGTCAAGTCACAAAATAACACACAAACTCAGATGATGTTTGTTCACATCATTACAGGAGACCAGAAGCATGGATAACCTAAATAGCAAGTGTAGTCATGGTCAAGTGAGAAGAACACCAGACAAAACTCAAGACCCAACTCTGCCAATATTTTCTGTGTGATCTAGGTAAGCCCTTTCTCATTCCAAATGACAGTATTGATCTCTGAGGTTCTTCTTAGTTCAGATATTCACTCTTCCAGGGTTCCTGACACTTTCTGTCCAAAAGTCCCTTCCAGCTCAGATATTATACCTTCAAAGATCCCTTCTGGCTCTAACAATCCATATTCTCAGTCATGTCCCAGATCTAATAACCAATGTTCTAAGGTCCCTTCCAGCTCTGACATTCTATGTTCTAAGGTCCCTTCCAGCTCTGACATTCTATGTTCTAAGGTTCCTTCCATCCCTGACAATCTATGTTATAAGGATCCTTCCAGTCCTGACATTATATGTTCTAAAGGCCTTTCAACTCTGATATTCTAGGTCCCAAAGTTTTTTCCAGTTCTGGTATTCTCTGTTGTAATATATTTATCAATTATAACCATTCTATTATGATTAAAAAACTATTCATGCTAAGATTTGAAAGTCATCTGAAGAGACTTTTTTCCAGTAGATTTACTTCCCACACATGTTTTTCTTAAATGTATATTTAAATTAATTTGCATTTCACAAACACACACACACACACACAAACACACAACACACATATTACCCCTCCCCTCGAAAAAAATAACACAAAAACTGATCACAATGAGTAAGGAGACAAAGTACCACCTGGGACTTTAACTTTGCTGGGGATAATCCACAAAGAGAAGAACCCACTATTTTCAAGCAGTAATGCTAGCAGAGCTACAAGCAAACACAGGGAGTTCTCTGACCCACTCCTCTATATGGGCATTCCTTCATGCTGTTCTGGTTCTACTTCCCTCCCTCTCAAAAAGAAAAAAAAATAATGGTATCAATCCTAGCCTCCTTTTAGCCCAAAGATGTGCTTCTTTCTACCCATAAAATGATCCCTAGCTCCAGCCCATTAAAGTAGCTACTGACTAGAGCCTAATGAGCAAGAAGTAATTATTACCAAACACCAGAGAGCTTCCTGGGTAGTTTTTCTTCTTTAGTGGGCACTTGAGCCTCTTGGGAAATGAGCACTCTCCCATGAGAGGTTGTTAGGAAAGGCATCAGAGGAGTGAGGGAAAGTCAGAGCTCAGCCTCCTGCCTCATCTTCAGCCTTGTCTCTTACTCCTCCTCCTACACAGATCCTCTATTCTCCCCGGACTCTGCCACTGATATTCCCTTAGCATCCCTGGTACACCCAAATCGGAGCCTTTGCTCAAGCTATTATCCCTGCCTCTCTCATGCTCTCTCCTTAGTCAAGTCGTTGTCCATTTTTAAGGTATACCTTCCAAGGAGTCTTCTTTGACCCACCCCCAGCCTATAATGACTTCTCCTTCCTCTGACCTGGAGCAAGCAAGTTCAAATTCAGCCTCATATTTACTAGCTGTGGAACTAGGAAAGTCATTTAACCTCTGTCTACCTCAGTTTCCTCAACTGTAAATGGGAATCATAAGAGTATTTATATCCCAAGGTTGTCATTAAGATCAAATTAGAATATGTATAAAGCTCTTAGAACACTTTCTGGCATATTAAAGCCACTTGTTCCCTTCCCTCTTAACATTTGGTGTGGTCGAGGTGTACAAACCCACTCTTCCCTCCAAAATATTCTATAAAGACAGGAAATCACACCTTTAGGTTTTTGTGTATATATGTCTTCCCCATAACACCTAGATTAGAATGGATTGTTTTTTTATATGTTTGTTGAATGAGTGATAAGTTCACTTATCAAAATCAAAAAGATAGAGCAAAACAAATAGACCTAGGAGTCTTAATGGGCTTTCTTGTCCAATTGTTATTTTCTGTCCTTTGATGGGATTCAACATGAGTATTTTGGGGCATGTTTTTACATGGGCATACATGCCACACATGGCATGTGAACATCAAACTTCAGTTTTGAAATTTCAGTCCTAAATATGTTTTAAATGATTGTATAGGTATAACCTATATCAGATTGCTTGCTGTCTTGGGAAGGGAGGGAGGGAGAAAAAAATTTGGAAACTTGAAATCTTACAAAAATGAATGTTGAAAATGATCTGTAAAGGTAATTAGAAAAATAAAATGTCACTAAAATTTTTTAAAGGAAATTTCAATCCTAGATACAACTCTACAGTTGGTAATTAGTAACCACCTAACTTTTTCCCTCTATCATCCTATTCTTTTTTTCCCTATTTCATATTCTCAATCAAAAATCATTTTCATTGCTAATAGGAATCAGAGAGAGTTATAGATAACTGCATTAATAGAAAACTCCTCCAAACATCATCTTAGACATTAGTTTTAAGATGCAAAAGGATAGAGAAGAAAGGATAGTAAATTCAGAGACAAAAGACCTGACTTTAAGTCACAGCTGTTTCACTTTACCAATCACATAACTATAAATTCGTCACTTCACCTTTGTGGGCCTCTACTCCCCCATCTGTAAAATGGGAAGCATAATACTTAAACTATTTTACAAAGTTATTTTGAAGACCAAATGGGATAATATCAATCAATCAATAAGCATTCATTAAGTGATTACTATGTTCTAGGCACTGTACTGAGCGTACAAAGAAGCAGCAAAAACATGTTTAAAAAAACTTTTTCCAAATATTAGTTACATCATTTTTACTGTATTATCAGCATTATTCAGAAAAATATGTCTTAGTCATGCAAAAATTCAACAAAGAATCACTCAGGAGGAAGAACCGACAATTAGCAATTAAATAGAATCCATGATGAGAAAACTACAACATGATTCTTTAAAAGAATTCTGTTTTACAAGTTCTGCTGATCTGATTAGGAAAACATTAATGAAAATTTTCCTTTCCTTTAAATCTCCATTTAAGTAGCAGAGTCCTCATAAGATAAATAAACTACAGAACAGACAGGGTTAAAAATTCCTATTATTAATATTACTTATAATAACAATTAATCAATTAATTCTAGTTTGGAAAGGCTATGGTGAATACTCCATCCCGTTGGCGACTATGGACAAAATCAATCGACCCAATAATACTGACTTTCAGTTACATGCTCATAAATCCAACTGTAAGCCTAATGGTAAATGAAAGAAACCAAAGAAAGAGAACCATCTCAAATTTCAAATAAGTTTTCATAGATCCTGATAAGATTATTTGAACCCACTGCAAAAACACTATTTCCCTAACCATCTCAATGCAAAACTAGAACCAAAAATTATAAATAAAATGAAATAAGCAAATATTCCATAAAGTTTCTTGTAGTAGTAATTTCTCAGATTTCTAAGCTATTTACCCTGTAATTTCTTTGTTTAGTTATAAGAGATGACTCTAAGAGGTCTGAGGTCTTGGGTCATTAAGTCAATGAAAAGAAGCATCTACAATACACTGAAAACCTAAAAGGGGAAAAAAATATAAATATATATGTATATATATTTAATCTGGTGAGCACTCTCCAAGGTCCTGAATAGACTAAGACTTAAAGGTGTTGCCTCACCATTGCCTCACCATTTTAGAGAGGAAAAGAGCCTTGGGGATTTAGTTCTGAAAATTCTTAATTCCTGGAAATATCAACGTGGAGATATTTGTGAGAAAAAGAACTGATTGGGGGAAACTAAGTACAAGTGATATTTATTTTTACAATCCTCTTTGCAAATCTCTGGTCATTTTGCTTGTTTAGAGACATAAAATCTAGGATTAGATAGCACTTTTAAAGTGGTACGTGCTATTATTATCCCATCTCACAGATGAGACAGAGATTAAGTGACTTTCCCAAGAATATACAACTACTAAATATCTGAGGCAAGAGCCTTCCACCACCTATTTGTTTATGGAATTTAAAGCCAGAAAGAACCTTAGAAATTAACTAGTCTAATCCAGTTGTTTTGTCCAGGGAAGGGAGATGATTTGTCTAAAATTGAATGGGTAGTGAGTGGTAGAGCTGGGATTTTTATGCCTTGTCTTGACTCCAGATCCAGAGTTCTCTCTACTGTGTCATGTAGCTAGTTCACTTGAAGCACACCACCCACTGCCTTTCATTCAACTGAACTGAAACATCTGATTAAGTATCTGTTATGTTAAGGGACTGTTCTAGGTCAGGACCATACAAAAACAAAATGGAATAATTCCCTGCCCTCATGATCCTTATATCTATTGTCATATGGAATTTTATTATAAAATTTCTGTGACATGTTTCTGTTATTTTGGGGTGTAAAATGGTTAACAAAATACATTCCTTTCTCAATCTTCCTTGTAATTTGGGTTGACAGATCCCATTGAGGCAAGGGGAATAGAGAGATTGACAAAGGAACATATTTTTTCTACTTTTTTTTAGCTGAGAAACCAAAAGGTTCTTAAGGTTAGAAAAGTAAGACTTTTTTGTTATTATTACTGAATGTTTCCAGGTTCTCTCCAAAGCTTTCACCTCTCTAGCTTCGTCTCCCTAGAGAGGGTAAAGATTGAGCTGTGCTTTTCCCAGGGTTAGCTAGGTTAATTGTTAACATCAGAGTTAGTCACTCCTAGAATGGGTAAGCTCTTTTAAGGGGATACTGATTCTTTGTATACTTCACTTAGCTGCCTGAGGCTTCCTAATGTAAAGGCTGGAAAACAGTTCTAGAGTTGAGTTGGGATAGTGTTTTTGTTAACACTGCTTTTTCAACTATAATTGGCAACTAAAAGGTAGATACTCTTGGTTTCTTTTCCTTTCACTTTTATCTGCCATTTTTCCTATTTTTTTTTCTTTCGTTAAAAGTAGCTGAAAGATAATCTTCCAGGATCCACCTTTCTCCTTGATTGTGGGTGTTTCCTTTTTTTTTCTAAAATTAGTTCTTATTGGCAATGTCTACACTATTTGATTTGTTCCTTCAAAAAATAGGCATTTTGATTTTTAAAAATATAAATAGATCAAATATAGAATGGACTTCAGAGGTCATTTGCACCTTTTCTCCTCTCCTCCATTTTTCATTATTCTTTTGTGTGTTTTCTGTCTTCTTCCCTATTAGATTGTAAGCACTTTGAAGGTAGAGACTTTCTTTTTCTTATTTGTAGCCCCAGCACTTAGCATAGTGCCTGGCACATCATAGATGCTTAATAAACATTGGGTATATTGTATTATTATTTCTGGGCAGCTAGATGGCTAAGAATAGAATGCCAGGTCTGAAGTCAGGAAGACTCATCTTCCCTGGTTCAAATCTGGTCTCAGATATTTACTGTGTGACTCTAAGCAAGTTACTTAACCCTGCTTGTCTCAGTTTCCTCATCTGTAAAATGAGCTGGAGAAGGAAACAACAAACCTTTCCAGTATTTTCTGTCAAGAAAACTCCAAATGGGACAAAGCAGAGTTGGCCATGACTGAAACAACTTAACAACAGCAATTATTATACCTGGTCCATTCCCTATCCCAAACATGAATCTCCTCTAAAACATCCCTGACAAAGAACTATCTAGCCTCTGCTCAAACATCTCAAATGATAGAGGAATCACTGTCTAACAAGGTGATTCATTTTGAGGCCTCTGTAATTGTTAAGAAGTTCTGCCTTAAGTAAGATAACTGGATAGATATGTATACATGTATTGTATTTGTCATATAATTTATCCTATTTAGCATGTATTAGATTACCTGTCATCTAGGGGTGGGGTGGGGGGAAGGAGGGGAAAAGCTTGGGAAAAAAAGTTTTTGCAAAGGTCAATATAGAAAAATCACTCATATGTTTTGTAAATAAAAAGCTTTATAAAAAAAGAAGTTCTGCCTTATACTGAGCCAAAATCTGTCTCCCAATTAACTTCCACCCACGAGTCCTAATTCTCCCCTGAGACCAAGCATAAAAATTTACTTTGTCAAGATACTTGAAGAGAGCAACCACGTCCTCTCTAACTCTTACTGATATATATGAAATCACACCATTTCCTTCAACAGAACCTCCATAAGGCATGATTTTAGATCCCTCACCTGCTTTGTCACTCCCATCTAGACATCTCCCAGCCCATTAATGTCTCTCTTAAACTGTGGTACCCAAACTAAAAGCAACACTACACATGGGCTCTGACTAGATCAGGGTATGTAGCATGACTGTCACCTTCCTCTTCTAGACACTAGACTTTGAAAAATGCAACCTACCATGACATGAATATTTTCCCAATATTTCATATTTTGGATACTCTATTTCCAAGGAGCTATGGTATGATTTCTTTAAAGTGCATTATCAGTCCAAACATTAATTTTAAATGAAGTCAAACTGCATGATTTCATTAGTAACTTGAGGCCCCTCAAGGACATTGTATCTGTATTTATTCAACAAACACTAATTCAGTTCCTGTTGTGTTCAGAGCTCTATGCTAGATACTTACCAGCTTAGGCTTCATCTCTCATGGAGAGTACAGCTAAGCAGAGTTATATGAAAAAAATCATATAAATTAAATTAAATCCATATGAAAGGTGCAAGCAAAAATCTATGTAGTATTTGAGAGATAGAGGCTATTATTTACTTGACAGATCAAGGAAATCTTCCTGGATGTGGCAGCACTTGGTTGGCTTTAAAGGATGAGCTTTAACAGGTGGAAGTGACACAAAGATTTTAAGTATGGCCCTGAAAGCTATATTTTAGGGGAAAGTGTTTTATATGAACCACTTGTTTTGGTGTGCATATTTCAGAGACAAGGTTTAATGCCTGATTGGAAGTTCCTGTGTCTGTATTTTGCCTAATGGGGTGAAAAATATGTTTAGGTGGCAGGTGTGTGCATGTATGTGTGACTGTACAAGTGCGCACGCGTACCACACACACCCATGTGCACATGTGCTTGAAGTGTATCTGAATTTTAACTGTGGGTGTGTGTGATGTGTGTGGGATGAGTAATCTGGGCCTGTGTATAGAATGTGTGTATTAGAGAGAGATGTATGCGGGTATGTGTGGAGGAGGAGGGGGAGAGGAGTGTGTGTGAGAGATGACTCATTTTTCAGGGTGTGGGTGAGTTTATTTGTAGGGGGTGACTTTGGGTCTGAGGGATGGGTTCCTGTGTGCAATGCACTGAGAAGGAAATATTTACCTGAGAAGGGTATGGAGGTCAAGTGGATGGACAGGATATGTGTATGAGAGGAGAGACAGGGACAAAGAGAAGAGAAGGAAAGAGAAATGATGGGAAGGGGAAGAGAGAGGAGAGGAGAGAAGGGAAGGGAGGAAAAGGGAGGGGGAAAGAAGAAGAAAAAGGAGGAAAGGGGAAGCAGAAGAAAAGGGAGAAGAGTGGAGGGGAGGGAAGGGGGAGAGGATAAGGGAAAAGGGAAAGGAAGGGAAGGGAAGAGATGGAAGGAGAAAAGGGAGGGGAGGGAAGGGGGAGAGGAGAAGGGAAAAGGGAGAAGAGGAAAAAAGAGGGGAAGGGGAAAGGAATAAGAGGGGAGGGGGGAAAGAAGAGAGAGCAGGAGAGAAGAGGGAAGGGAAGGAAGAGAAGAGGGGAAGGGGGAGAAGGGAGAGAGGATGGGGGAAAGGGAGGGAAGGGAGGAGAGAAGTAGAGATGAGACAAGTGAGTTT
The DNA here is from genome assembly GCA_023553655.1 of Myrmecobius fasciatus. Classification (NCBI taxonomy): domain Eukaryota; kingdom Metazoa; phylum Chordata; class Mammalia; order Dasyuromorphia; family Myrmecobiidae; genus Myrmecobius; species Myrmecobius fasciatus. The sequence continues at coordinate 58,520 of JAJPUD010006672.1, read as the reverse complement.
ACATAAAAGAGGGTTTGGAGAGGAATTACCGAATCAAGGCCCAATATAAGAGACCTTAGAGATCCCTGAAATCACCCAGTTTGGGAAGAGGAGAGTTTTCCCATTTCTACAGCAATTCATATGAGTGGTACCAAGCCCCTGAGGTTTTGGAGAAGCCTCTAGCAGGTCCTGGTGATGGTCGGCAAGTGAACCTCATATCACATCAATAAGGAATGAGTGTCACTGCCTGGGAAAGAATGAGACTGGAGAAAAGTCTGGTCAAAAAGTCTTCACTTTAAATGGATTCCTTACAGATCTCATCTAAATGCAGAGGACATGAGCTATTTGTGCATTATTTATGAAAAATACTGTTTCCCCAAGTCAGCACTCAGAGCAGGACTGGAGTTGAAGCTTTCCTGATGTTCCAGCTAATATTCAAGGAAAAGCAGGATTAGCTTCAAAACCGTTAATTCATTAGACGGATGCTTTCCAAACTCTGCTGTGCCTGAGCCATCACTTACCACTAGTTGATTACTGAAAGGTTCAAGGGACTATTGTTTACCTTAGATAGGAAGTTCACCTTTCTGGCAGACAATGATCCCATGATTCTCCTAGTTTCCCTTAGAGATGGAGTTCATAGCATTGATGCATTACTGACTAGCAGATAATTTTTAATAGATAACCTCCTTCCTAATGAGAGGGGAGGGGGAAAATTACATTCTCAGGCTGAGTGACCCACACATCTGGAGGTTATTGTTGCAGGCCAGAAAGTCCAAGGAGATGCACCCATAAGAATTAGATTGAAGGGGAGAAAAGCTGCCCTTATTTAACCTGTGTCAGATTGCTTACCATCTTGGGGAGGGAGGAGGAAAGGGAGGGAGAAAAATTTGGAACACAATGTCTTAAAGAAATGAATGTTGAAAACTACCTTTACATGTATTTGGAAAAAATAAATAGTATTGAGAAAAAAGATATAAGAAATATATTATCAGAGTTTGAATTAATATCTATATGAATCCTATCAGCTGAATTTGGCAGTTTTAAATTTTATATATTATAAAGAATTTTTTTTCCTTTGGAAAAAACAAAGCTGCCCAGACCAGGTGTCCTAGCAACTACATCTGCTCTTATTGGGCAGAACTGAAAAGCGCAAAGGTTCATACGCTGTGAGAGCCATAGAGACCCTTAGTGATCATTTTGTCCATTTTTTTCAGGGAGGGAAAGTGAGGCCCCAAAGAAGAAATAACTAACTTGTCCAAAGTCACAGAGATAATGAGTAGCAGGACTGGGATTCAAAGTCTTTTTTATTCCAAATTCTGTGGTTTTCTTATGCTTTTCTGCCTTAGGATTTATAGTGCAAACCACTGACCCAGTCCCTGAGCTAGGCTCAGCTACATCCAGATCAGATATGTAGGGCTTTGGGTAATGTGTGAACAATATATCCTATGAGGTCCCACAGGAAAGAAACATCTCTTGTGTTAACACTTTGCACCCCAAACTTCCTGAGCAGTATCTACCAAACAGACCCAGACATTTATATCTGGGTTTATTATTCCTAAAGGGATAGGTTATAAATTACCCACAAAACCCTCCCTTTCTACCTCAGTTCTGGGTTATTTCCAGACAATGCCTCATTCCTGAGGTTACATTATTTGTCCCGATAGACTCTAGAGACCCTTGATTAAATAGGAAATCTGGATCTTTACCTGTCTGTCTCTCTTTCCCTCACCTCACATCTTAAGCTGACCCATGAAGAGTTAAGGAGGAGGTTAGTTTTTCTCGAAGCCTGTTGGGAACTTCCGGCCTGTGTTGCCTCGGTAGCACTCCTAAGCTTTCTGTTTGGGGGAAGGGTCCCTTCGGGGCTCTCCAGTCGGTGCCCCGTGGGTTACAACTCCTCCCTCTGCACAGGGTACATGCCAGCTGGGAAGTGCAAGCTGCCTGCTTCCCCCGTCCACATACATCTGCTGCTGAAGCCCCATCACCCCCCCACACACATACACAGAGCCCAGGAACCGGGGGAAGCTTTTGCAATCCACGACCCATCTCCTTTTCCCTCACAATCGCACCATCGGATACAGCTTACCCCATCTTTGTTGTTTTTTTTTTAAACCCACCCCCAAAAGCAAAATCTGTGATCAGGGTTTTGCAGGATTTGATAGGCAGGAGAATTATATAATTAAGTGCACCAGACTCCTCTTCTTTGTTTAATAATGAGCCCTTCCTTTTGGTTGCATAAGCCAAAATAATCATCACTTTCCGGCCCTACCTCACCTCTATATATGTGACTGTCAAGCAGGTGTTTAAAGCTTTTTTCAGTTGGCAGAACAAAAGGGACCAGAGCAAATCTAAATGTGTTTCCACGATCCATCCCTCCATCCCTCCAAGAAAGAAACATAAAATCACTTCAATTGCTCTTCTCCCGCCTAGAACATAAACATGCTGCTTCCACCAAACCACTACCTGTACCTCATCTTAGCTTAAAAACTAAGACAGGGGATTGGAAACTTGTTTCCACTATTTATTGTCTCCCAAACAATCAACACTCAGTATGTCTCAGATGTTATTTATGAAGAATATTAAGAGTGTCAGGCAAAAAGTGTACGCAGTATCACAGACACCAACAATCATTAATAGCCTTGAATCTCCACTGCTTGGAGATCTTAGAACTCCTCCTGACTGTGGTAGCATCTTCGAAATAAGATCAAGAAAAGATTCCCCAACTCCTGGTGAAAATTAATGCAAGCATTTCAATCAGAGCTCCAGGAGCATCCAGGAAACAGATGGGCCTCACAGGCTGCCTGGTCTGGCAGTATCAGCCTAGGTCCAACCCCCTAGAAGTTTATTGGCCTGGGTTATTTTCTGGGGTTGCTCCCTTGCCTCACCTCCCCCCACCCCAGTCTCCACTACAGCATTCTAAAATTCTCAATGGCATTTTTTTTCCAGGTTAGATCCCAAGCCCGCAAGGGCCCTTGGAAGCAGAAGAAACCAAGAATCCAAACCCTGAGCCCAGATATTGGGACGCTGAGCTCAGGCCTGAAACCAGGGAGCCTGGGATAAAGGGATGGTGGAGAAGGGAAAGGACCAGAGGCCCCAGCAGCATCACTCGGCAACCAGCGGGACCCACCGGTAGGCCCCCTAACTTGAAAGAATACAAGCCAAAAGCTCAGGCCCGGTGGTTCTGGGGTTAGGCCCTCTCCACCCTCCTCTCAGACTGACTCTCTGCCTTCTAGTTTATGATGGTGCAGTGAACACCGGCATCTCTTCCCCCTCGGATCAATTCTAAACCACGAGGTGAAAGCCACCCTCCCCCTCCCCGGGGCTTCCTGGCCACAGTCCGAGAGGGGCACCAGGAGCACCACTGCACTGCACCCCCACTGAACATATGGAGCGAGCAACCTGTGGCGAGAGGGCCAGGAGCCTCCCCGAGCTAGCTCTGGGCCTCTACAGCCCCGCCGCCAAGGCACCGGGCACCGACAGCCCAAGTAGCAACAAGAACCCAGAAAAAAACACAGGCAAATAAAACAAATCAGAGGCAAGAGACATGGAGAAAGCTCTCGGCTGTGCGGAGAGCGCCACTCCCGCCTCCCTCCTCGCCCGCCTCCCCGCTCGCCCACCTCCCTCCCGCTCTCCCGGAGCACTCCGGGCTGGCGCAGCACCCACCTCCATCCGAGTAGGTCTCGGTCCCATAGCCGTCCTGTAATCCATTGCTCCAGGTGCCTTCGTACTTGGCCCCGTTGCCGGTACACTCCCGGACCCCGTAGCGTCCCTTAAAGCCGTGAGTCCACTCTCCCTTGTACAGCCACTTCCCCTTGCTCTCCAGGCCGATGCCATGACGCTTGCCCTGCGCCCAGGTGCCCTGGTACGTGTTGCCACTGGGCCAGGTGTAGACCCCCAGCACCTCGAAGCCGTGACTCCAGGAGCCGGTGTATTCTCCTTGGCCCTTAGGGCCAGTGCAGATCCCATGGCCGTGCGCTTTGCCGTCCTCCCAGCCTCCACAGTAGGACCCTCCATCATCAAAATTAAACCTACCCCCACTGGACATGCATGTAATTCGGTTTGCAAATCCCCCAAAAGGTGAAAAAGAAAAAAAAGGGGGGGGAGGAACAAGGTACAAGAAACAAATTGTTTGTTGTGCTCCCTCTGTCTTTAAAGAAGAAAATAGAAGAAAAAAAGAAAAAAGAGAGCCGTCTTCAGCTGCGGCAGCGCCGGCTTCGGGGGAAATTCAAGTCAATTTCTTGCGATTATTCATTGTCTATCTGCGCGGATCCCGACCAGTCCCTCTTCTGCTGTTGATCCAGTATCGGAGGGGAGGAGGGAAGGGGAAGGGAAGGGATGGGGGGAGGGGGAGAGAAGGGGGAGCAGTTGCTACAGTTTTTGGTGCAAACGGCTCCGCCTAAAAACCATCACAGGCAGAGCACCCAAGGAAAAAAGCATCATAAATAAGGGTCGGGGAGAAGCCGGTGCCAATCCCTGGCGCGGACCCGCGGCGGGCGGACGGACTGGCGGGCGGGCGGGAGAGGAGGGGGGCTGGGGAGGGGGAGGGGAAGTAGGGGAGGGGAGGGAGAGAAGAGCCCGACCCGACTCAAGCCCACCGCGCTGCTCTCCACCTGCAGCCGCCGCTCTGCTGCTGATCTCCACCAGATCGCGGGCCCCTCAGCAGCAGCAGCGGCGGCGGCGGCAGCGGCAGCAGCGGCCGCATATTGGGGGCTGAGCGAGTCGTGGCTCAGCAGCAATGCAGCAGTCGGTGGCTGGGTGTCTCTCCCTCTGCCCGCCCGCCTGCCCGCCGCGCGCTCTCACGCACTCACTCCCGCGAGGGCGCACACACGCACACGCAGCCTCATTGGCACACGGGCGCGCGCACATACACACAACACACACACACACGCATACACGGACACACACGGACACTCACGCCCCTCACCCTACAAGACAGCGAGTGTGGGAGCTGCCTCCCTCTCCCCCCCCCTCGCTTCGCCCCGCCCCGCCTCGCCTCGCCTCGCCCCAGCTGCAAAGCTCACGCGTGGCCTGCCTGCCTACAGTCCCAGCTCCTCTCCCTGGCTTGAATGCGCTCCGGCACCTCGGGCTCTGCTCAGGCGTGCCTGAGGTTTGGTAGGGAAGGAGAGTGGGAAGCTCTATCAGGAAAGAGGGGGCTCCCTGTTTTCTGTTGGGCCTGGAAGTGAGACCCCCATTCCCTCTTGGCCCTGTCTCCCTAATATTTATGAAAATTCTATCTCTGGAGAGGGCCAGATTCAAAGCGCTCTCATCCCCCTTTCTTTCCACTTGGATTTAAAGAGACAGGAACTGAGTGACAAGGAGCCTCCCCAAAGCGAGATCTCTCCATCTGGGCCTTGGAGACTGGAGCCTGATCTCAGACAAACAGGCCATCGGGTTTGCTTTCGGCACAATGCATATAAATAAAGACAGGCTAAAAGTCTCAGCAGAATGGCTGGGACTTCCTACATAAAAAAAAAAGAGAGAGAGAGAGAGAGAGAGAGACCCGAAGATTGCCAACATACACGTGAAATTCCCTGTAGTTCAGCTCCCATAGACTTATTTACCTCCCAGGAATGGCTAGCCCTACTGCCAGTCAATGAGTGATCTCTACTTCGAATATTACGGGTGGCTTCGAACACCAAGCAATCCATCTTTTTTTTTTTTTTTAACTTCAACTAATTTCAGTTAAGTAGATCGAACATTTTATTAAGCTTCCACTACATGCAAAGCCATGTTAGTGGGCTCCCAGGAGACAAAAACAAGAGAACCCGTGTACTTTGTATCCAAGTAGTTTTGTGGAAAGGAAGGCATTTCCCATCCTGTCCAGATCTTTGGGAAAATGCTGCCCCAATTCAATAATAATAAATGTCAAGATTCAGATAACTTGTCAGTTTTAGTCCAAGAATTTCCCCACTGAATTCAGGGGCCCAAGACTGACAACAGGTAATCCCATCCACCTTTGGAAAGAAAATCCAAGAAGCATTAGAGAGGGTTGTTTGCTCTTTCCCAAACCCCTAAAGAGATTGCACACAATGGCTGGATCAGGTCATCTGGGGACCAATTTAAAATGAATTTCCTGGACCATAAATCCCAGGGAAGCCCCAGAAGTCAGCTTTTCGGGAAAACCTATGCCAATTAAAGGATGAAAATTGTCTTGTATTTCGGGGATGAGAAGATGAGCTTTGTTATTTGAAGCTGCAACAGAACGATTCTATTAGGATTTCAAAAGCTCTTGCAAGCCAGATCCCTGATCTTAGGTTTTTGAAACCCAGATAAGCCTGATCCAATGCATGAGGAGGAGCTCCAAGCATCCAATTAACAACTCATCCTTCCCTCACTTCTTCTCAGCCAGATCAATCACCATTCTTCCTAATCCTTTTTATACATTTTTTATTTAACAATGAAGAAGACCTCTACCAAGTCCCTGGAGAGCCCATCTTAACTCCACAAACTCCTGCTCTCCCACAAGCTTCCACCCACTGGTGACGAATGGAATATTCCATGGCACCCAGGCAAGTTTTCTTTCTAGTAGGGATAAGTGCGACTGTGCATCAAGCTACCCAAGTTTATCCATACTGGGGATACTTATCCTGGGGTCTGGCTTCTGGATAGATTTCTGGGTGTCTGTGAACTTGAATTACAAAAATTACATCTTTATTTTGGAATGATGTTTCCTTTGCGATCCCCTATATTTTATTTTGAGCATTTAAAAGCATCATTCTTAGAAGTCACTAGACTTCACCAGGCTGCTTATAAAGACCATGACACAACATACAAATTAAATAAAAAGGTTAAGAGTCCCTGAACAAAGCAACTCGGGACTTCTAAACTTGGATCTACAACTCTGCACTTGTTTAGACAATGCCTATGTGAAGCAAAACAGTGAAAAAGATGATCATCCACATTATTTTGTTTCTACAATGCCAAACATCTGGATATGTGGAAACCTCAGACTAATACCTCCCCAGTAGTATATAGCACTTTACAAGAACTGTCACATACATTCATTAGCACCTCTCAACAGCCATTATATAGGAAGATCCATTTTACAGATGAAGAAACCTTGGTCTTCAAGTGAGAACATCAGTGCTCTACCTACTATACCATTCTGTCCCTGAAATTTCCATTTTTTTTTCTCTCAGATGATTTGCCCTTACATAAGCACAACCTGTTGCCAGATAGAGATGGAGAGCAAAAGGAACCATCCTGTGTTGAGTGAACTTTGTGGAAACAACCATCCATGAGTCTCTAATAGATTGTTCTTTCCTAGAGTGGAAAGAGCTCTGGATTTGATATCAGAAGGCCTAGGTTCCACATCTAGTTCAACTGGAAGAAGTTCCTCCACTTCTCAGTGACTTAGATTTCCCATTTACCCAATAAAATGAGCTAGTTGAAGTAATTCAGATAAAATCCCATCTAGCTTTCAGTTTTGGATTCTAAGTGTCAAAGATGAGCAAGATTGGGACAGCCAACAATCTGGTGTATCCTTGGGAGATCCTACTAGCCAGCATTGTCTTCAAAGGTCTCTTACCTCTTACATTATCAGTTTCTCTTCTTTTGTCAGTAAACTGTTTATCTCTCCAAGAGATATCGATAGTGTAATAGGATATTCATAAAAGTCTCAAAGATTTTAAGATATAAAGTTATGAATATCTAACAGTAGAATTTCAAACTAGTTAGATGTAGTGACAAAGAGTTATTTACAAAGGGGACTTTGAATGAATGACTTTCTTCCTCTATTTATAATCATTAGCAATATTTACTGCACAGCTATTGCATGCAGGAAGATCCACTTCATGGGTAGCTATAATATAAAGAAAGAGGAGATCCTTCTTTCCCCCCAAACATTTGTTTTTGTTTAGTCTTGTCCATCTCTTCATGATCCCCTTTGAAGTTTTCTTAGTAAAGATACTGGAGTGATTCGTCATTTCCTTTTCTAATTCATTTGACAGATGAGGAAACTGAGACAAAAGGAGTTAATTGACTTGCCCAGAGTCACATAGCTAATAAATGTCTGAGGTCAGATTGGAATTCAGAAAAGATTTCTTCCAGAATGCAGGCCTGTTGCTCTATGGACCTATGGTGCCATCTAGTTGCCCCCTCAAAGAGCTTATAGTCTATAAAAGAAGGAAACTTTGTTTTATGAAGAGCCTAAGGCTAACTGTCAGCAGACCTGGAGTTTAACGCCAACACTGCCATAACCAGCTTTAAGAATTTGGTCTTGTCTGATTTCTCTTGTGCAGCAAAAGAATTATAAAAATATGTTTATACATATTGGATTTAACATACATTTTAACATGTTTAACATATATTGAATTGCTTGTCATCTAGGGGAAGGGGTAGGGGGGAAAAAGGAGAAAATCTGAAACACAAGGCTATGCAAGAATCAATGTTGTCAAATTATCCATGCATGTGTTGTAAAAAATAAATAAAAAGAAAAAAAGGAATTTGGTCAAGTCACATTCTTTCTGTGAGCTTCAGTTTCCCCTTGTGTAATACAACCTTGGCATAGGGGAAAGAACATGAGATTTGGAGTCAAAGGACCTCAAAAAAATTACTGGTTCTTCCACTTACTCTCTGTGTGACCTTAGGCAAGCGTCTTCATCTAGAAAATAAGAGAATCAGAATAAAAGATCTCTGAGGTCCCTTCCAACTCCATTCAATATTGTATGATATGACCCAGTGACACCTCCTTTATATTCTTTAGATAACACCCTCCAGACTCCAGATATTTATCCTGATTGTTGCTTCATTATGGAGGACCCTTCCTTCTCTGCTCTGCCTCTTGGCTTTCTTCAAGTCCCATCTAAAATCCCATTTTCTAAGGGAAGTCTTTCTCTATCCCCCTTAATTCTAATACTCCACCTGATTATCTCCAATTTATCCTGTCTGAGATTTGTTTGTATACAGCTGTTTGCATGTTCTCTCTCCCTATTAGACTTTGACCTTGAGAAAAGGGACTCTTTTACCTTTGTTTGTATCCCAGCACTTGTCATTGTGTCTAGCACATAGTAGGTGCTTAGTTCTTTTCACCTATAACATTATTCATCTACTTCAGTTTCTCTCCAGCCTCATTCCCTTAAAAAGGAAGTCAGGAAGAATTTCTGCAAATAAGAATGAGTAAGAATGAAAGCTTACTAGGTCCTTAAGACTTCCTCTGTTGGCCCTAAGTACAAAGCATACTTAGTCGAGAGCCTTCCCCAAGACTGATCTAGCTGGGGTAGTTCCCATTGCTCAGTACTTCTAGGAAAGCAGATGGATTGTGGATTCTCTCAGGACCAGCCCCAGAGCAGTGATGATAGCTTCCCAGTACAGCAATCAATTGCTAGCTGCCCGCAGTTCTGGAATAAACATTTCAATACTTTTGTGCTGTCTGCATTTTTCTTCATTTTATTTCCGTCCTCCATTTCGCTTATTCAGCAATGCTTCTTATACTACCACTGGATTTTAGCAGAGATGCTGTTGGGGAGGGGTGATTGGCTAATAGGGAGAACTAGCCCAGCCCATGTCACTTTCACATCAGCTCCTGCTGGCTTTGGGAGACAAATGCCTAGTCCACAGTACAAACTGGCCACCCAGTCCATCTAAATCTCTCTCTGAAACTCCCACATAGTCCCCAAACAACAATAAAATCAAAGCAGAAATTTTAACAATTACTTGTGAAATCTGGAAATTGATATTAAAGCATATCTTCCATAATTGATTCACTTCATAGTTATAGGCATAGATGGCACAACAGGATTGATCATTCTAGCAAGTATTTATTAACTTTTTCTTATGTATGTATTTTTCTTATGTTTTAGGTATTGTGTTAGGCTGATTAGGGTACTCAGCATCTCCCTAACGATGTTTGCCTTTTCCTGGGGAGACCCAACAGAGGTCACAACAGAGATGTATATGTGTGTGTGTGTATGTGTGTGCATACAATTACCTGAAGAGAAAAAGCATATGGAACAGCAGCAGCTACTCTAGAACTCAGCAAATAAACCAATCTTTAAAGGAAGCTAGGGATTCTAAGAGAGAGAAGAAGAGAGGGTGTGCATTCCTGGAATGAGCCAGTCAAAGGATTATCATTTGTTCTACAAGCAATCGGGAGTTGGTGAAGGCAAAAGAGCATGGGGGTAATATGGTCAGATATTCATTAGAAAGATTATTTTAGCAGCTGAATGAAAGATAGAATCAGGAAGAAATAAACTATAAACAAAAGATACTGTGGATGAGTAGGCTACAAAATATGCTATTAAATAAAAGATTAGGACTCCTCAGCAATTAATCAATCATTCAAACCTGTGTAATAGGATTGGCGTAAAGCTTCCCTGCCTACTTCAGGCTGACTATGTGTATTAAAATGCTCATCACTGGTGCTTTAGGGATATGAAGCAATCTCCTTATTGGCCCCTGAACAGGAAAAGCTGCTGACTCAGTGGCTCTTTAAAAGAAAATTAACTTCTCTTAGTTTTTTCTCCTTTTTTCATTTGCAGATAGTATCTGGACCATACCCAGCTCTCTGTAGAGAATTGCTGTTGGGGGACAGGTTTCCTTCACTTTACCACTGAGAAATGGCAAACTGTTAGCATATGGCAGCTAAAGTAGACTTAGCTAGGTGAGCTGAATCTAGGCCTTGAATCCCCCAGCTGTCTTTTTTTTCTTCTTCTGTGTTTCCCTTCCTGAATAGGGGTTGAGGGAAGAGTGATCCCAAAATAAATGTCTAGTCTGGGAAGCAATTTTGTGAATTTGTCAAATTCGAAAACTTGGGTTGTTTGGTTAGAGCTAATTGGTTACTGGGAAAGTCATTGAATTGAAGAAGATAACATCCAGAAGACAGGTGCCCAACAACTGGCCTGAGTGGCCAGAACAAATGGACTTTGAGAGTTACAGTGCAGAGACAAGTTGCTATGTGATAATAATTATTCAGCAGTCTTGGATACCGATTCATGGCGTGATGTTTAAGTCTCAAATCCTAGGAAAGCATAATAATAGTTATCACTTGCCTCTTGTTAAAGTTTTCTGTCAATGTAAGCTCATGGGTCCTTAGGCTAAGTGTTTTTTTAGTATGTAGGAAATAAATATCTGCCCCATAACAAATTCATATTACACAATAAGTACCTTTCTATTCTCCTTTTTAAGGGAGACCCCAGACATGAGCCAAAATGTAATCTTTAAGTGATTTTCTCCAGGGAAACTGAAGTTGTAACAAGCCAAAGAGTAGAAGATATGTCAGACTCTTCTTTTTAGATGGTCAGGCTCTCTTAAAACTGAATCCAATCTAAACCACAAAAATGAGTCCAGAGCAAAGAGGCTTCTTGTGGAAGAAGAGATTGCCTCACCAAAGTATCTTGAATTTAGGAATAGTCTTCAATAGTTAGAGATATAATGAGAACTTTAGAGTTTAAAAGAATCTTGTCAACACCCTAGAAAAATGTGATGTAGTAGATGAGCTTTGGAGGTGGGACCAAAAGTCCCATTTCCTATTCTGACTCTTCTAGTATGATGATGAGAAAGTCTGTTGGAAAGTATGACTAAAATGATTTCTTCATTGTCAAACTGCTCTTTGCTCAGGACATTAGAGCTATTATTATCCAAAGTCCTAATTTTACAGAGAAGGAAACGTAAGGCCAAGGAGATTAAATAGGATCATAGATTTAGAGCTGGAAGAGGATCCTAATTCAACCTCATCATTTTGTGTATAAGGAAACTGAGGTCCAACAAGATTAAATGATTTCTTCAAAGTCATACACAGTAAGCAGAGTTAGAATTTGAACCCTTTGAACCCTTGACACCAAAGCCTGTGTTCTTTACACTATACTGTACTGATTGAACAAACAAACAACAAATGAATTGCTAGGGTCTTGCCAGAATTAGAATTCAAGTCTCATAACTCTCACTCAAATGCCTTTTCTTTTTTTTAATTAAAGTTTTTTATTTGCAAACAATATGCATAAGTAATTTTTCAACATTAACCCTTACAAAGCTTTCTGCTACAAATTTTTTCCTCCTGCCTCCCACCCCCTCCCCTAAATGGCAGGAAGTCTAATACATGTTAATTATGTAAAAATATCAAATACCTTTTCAACAAATGTTTATTATAGCATGAATTATATGTAGAGTGCTCTACCATACCTAACTTACTATGCTATGCAAAACCATAGCATCATAGCACTAGAAGAGATTTTATTAATGATGTAATCTACTTCCTTCACTTTACTAATAGAGAAATTTTGGTGAAGGGGGAAGTGGGTTGCCAAAAATTGGAAGTGCCTTCCACAAAAGCACACAAGTAGCAAGTTCCAGGATTCTTGATATTGCAGCACCATTTATTCATTTCTTTGTGGCCACAGTTTTTCTCATCTGTAAAATGGAATGTAAATAATATTAGCAATATTAAGAGAGGACTTAAAAGTCCTCAAAAAACCTATTGGAAAAAAGTCTTCAAAATCTATTGAACTTTGATGAAGGTTGATCATCACAAGGACAGGTTCCTGTCATTCACTTATTTTGATTCTAAGTCTCCTTATCAATAGATTCTGACTAAGGATCCAGAGGAAGAATCTCTGTGAATAGTTAGAAAGAAATAATATCAAAATTCATCTAGAAGAACAAAAGATCAAGAATTTTAAAGGAATTTATGAAAAAACAATGCAAATGAAAGTAGCTTAGCTGTACTAGACCTAAAACTATATTATAAAGCAGTGGTCATCAAAGCCATTTGGTACTAAGAAATAGAATAGTCAATCAGTGGAATAGGTTAGGTTCAAAAGATACAATAGTCAATGACTATCGTAATCTAGTGTTTAATAAACCCCAAGATTCCAGCTTCTGGAATAAGGACTCATTATTTGACAAAAATTGCCGGGAAAATTGAAAAATAATATGTTAGAAACAAGGCAATGACCAATATCTAATGTCCTATACCAAAATAAGGTCAAAAAACATAAAGATCGCCCTTTATGTTTAAGCATAAGCATAAGCAAATTAAGAGAACAAGGGATAGTTTACATCTCACATCTGTGGAGAAGGAAGGAATTTATGGCCAAAGAAGAACTAAAGAACATCATAAAATGAAAAATGGATAATCTTAATTATATTAAATTAAAAAGGTTTTGTACAAACAAATCCAATGCAGCCAAGATTATAAGGGAAGCAGAAAACTGAGAAAAAAATTTTTACAACTAAGGATTCTGATAAAGGCCTCATTTCTAAAATGTATAGAGAATTGACTCAAATTTATAAGAATATAAACCATTTTCCAATTGATAAATGATCCAAAGATATGAACAGAAAGTTTTCAGATGAAGAAATTAAAGCCATATCTAGTCATGAGAAAAAGTGCTCTAAATCACTATTGATTAGAAAAAATGCAAATTAAAACAACTCCAAGGTACCACTTCATTCCTCTCATATTGATTAAAATGTCAGGAAAAGATAATGATAAATTCTAGAGAGGGTGTGGGAAGAATGGGACATTAATAAATTGTTGGTGGAGTTGTGAACTCCACCATTCTGGAGAGCAATCTGGGACTATCCCCAAAAGGCTATCAAAATGTGCATACCCTTTGATTCATTGGTATCTCTACTGGGTGTGTATCCCAAAGAGATTATAGAAAAGGGAAAAGGACCTGTATGCATAAATGTTTGGAGCAGCCCTTTTTGTTGTGGTAAGGAATTGGAAACTGAGTAGATATCCATCAGTTGGGAATGGCTGAATTAGTTATGGTATATGAAAGTAATGGAATATTATTGTTCTGTAAGAAATGATGCTGATTTCACGAAAAGCTTGCAAAGACTTACGCGAGCTGATGCTAATTGAAGTGAATAGAGCCAGAGAACATTGTATACAGCAACAAGATTATGTGATGACCAACTCTGATGGGCGTGGGTCTTTTCAACAATGAGGTGCTTCAGACCAATTCCAGTAGACTTGTGATGAAGAAAGCCAACTGCATCCAGAGAGAGGATTATAAGGAGTGAATATGGGTCACAATATAGTATTTTCACCTTTGCTGTTGTTGTTGTTAGCTTGCTTGCTTCCTTTCTCTCGTTTTTTTTCCTTTTTGATACGATTTTCTTGTGCAGCATAATAAATGTGGAAATGTGTTTAGAAGAATTGCCCATGTTTAACCTATATTGGATTACTTGTTGTCTAGGAGAGGGAGGAGGTGGGGAGGGAGGGAGAAAAATTTGGAACACAAGGTTTTGCAAGGGTAAATGTTGAAAACTATCTTTGCATATTCTTTGAAAAATAAAAAATTATTATTAAAAAATAATCTATGTGTGCCTTCAATCCTTCCATTGCAACAATACTATTCTAATCTTGTGACAAGTTTGTCCCTGTAGTGAAGAAGGATGACATGTCAAGTTACCCTTGTTTGATAGAATTATCCCTTAAGGACATCTTTGCTCTGGTTCAGTATTCAATATTCTGATTTTAATTCAGTTTCCCAAGTAAATTTCTCTATCAGGAAGAGGAGAAAACTGCTGACTGAAACAAGTATTCTGGTTGTAAATTAGCAAATTGGCCTTCTGATACCTATCTGTCTTGTGTGAGTTTGCGTAGCACAAGCCCATTTTCCAGGGCATGATTATCCTTGGATTAACTAAGCATCAGGGTTCCAGATCTATGATGGTGACAAGCTATATATTAGATCAGTCTAACCAAGGCAACTAGGTCATTCAGTAGACAGAGCACCAAGTCTAGAATTCTGAGTTCAGGTGCAACCTCAAACACTTACTAGCTATATGACCCTGGGAAGGTGTTCCCAGGGTTGTTATAAGGATCAAATAATATTTGTAAGATATTTTGAACAGGACCTGGCACATAGTAGGTGCTTTATTAATGTTGTTGATGATGATAATGATAATATCTGTTATAATGGAAAGAAAGTAAGATTTACAGTCAAAAGGCCCAAGTTCAGGTTTCATTTCTGCCATTTGACCTTGAGCAAGTGGTTTTTCTTGTTTGGGGACTGCCTCCATTAATTAAAAAGTTTCTTTATCCATAAAATGAGGAGACTGACCTAACTCATCTTTAAGATCTATACATCTATGATGCTATGATTCTCTATATGTCCTTGAAGTTTAAAAAAACTGAGTCCTGAAAAAAGATTTTTCCTTGAGTAAATTGTAGATAGTTGTAAAAGTAAATTGTAGATTATTGTATAATATAGACAAAAATATACTTAGAACAAAGCTAAATGATGAGTAAGTAAAGACCAGAGAAGAAATGTTCCTCTCTCATTTCCTTATGTGTAGAGTAAGGAACCAGAAGTATAAAATGAATTATAGATAATAAGCAGGTGGTTAGTGAGTTGATGGATTTTGTATTTTTTTAAAGTTCTGAACTTAATAAACATTAAACACAATGAGAATTCCTTAGATGTTGTAGAACAGGAGATATACATGAAATAGTGAGTTTCTATCATGTAGAGCTTGCTTTTCTTTTTAAGCATGGAATAAATTTGTAATATTTTCTTTTTTTACATGGAAAAGTTCACTGAGTAAGTGTGCACAAAAGCAGGCATCAAAATAAAGCTTTTAAAAAATGAGTGAAGGGGCAGCTAGGTGGAGCAGTGGATAGAGCACCAGCCCTGAAGTCAGGAGGACCTGAGTTGAGGAACTTAACATTCCTTAGCTGTGTGACCCTGGGCAAGTCACTTAACCCCAATTGCCTAAAAATAAAAATTTAATAAAAATAAAAAATAAAAAATGAGTGAAAGAGAGAGTAAGGAGTCACTTTCAAACCACTCACACCTTGGATGCTAGGTGACAAAATGGAGCACTGGATTTGGAGTTAGGAAAACCTGAGTTTGAAACCTGCTTCAGATACTACTGATGTGACTTTGAACAAGCCATTTACTCTCTTTTGTCTTCAATTTCTTCCTTTGTAAAGTAGAGAAATTAGTAGCTGTTGTATTGCCACAGGGATAAAATGAAATAATACATGTAAAGTGTTTTGCAAGTTGCAAAGGAATATGTTAAGTGTTATTATTTTGCCCTTCTTTATTATTATTATTGTTTTGTACTTCTTTTATTATCACTTTGTTATTACTTTGGGTCTCTTTTGTCCTACTACACTTAGAATTATAAAACATCAGACATTAGAGGGATCTTGGAGATAATGTCATCCAACCTTCTTATTTTACAAGGAAGGAAATGGAAGCCCATAAAAGGATATGACTTCCCCATGATCACAGTCAGTAGGGTCTCTTATCTCTCAATCTAGTCAAGAGATAGAATCCACAGGGAAAGAATATTAGTATTGATCAATAGGCTCATATTTCCATAGTGCTCACAACCAGCTAAAGCTAGTTAGCAAAGTGCCTAAGCACAGAAGAAAGGTTTATTGACTGACTGACTTTGTCTTTCTAAGCATTGACCAGACATCCAGACACATCAGAAAAAGCATTTCCAAATTAGGGAGGAGAAACTTACTTATGTTTGCCTAAGCAAACACCATGTCAGTCAGACAAAGATATCTCAAACCACCTTCCTAGTCCCTTATTTATTTTTTCCCATTTTTCTGCCTCCTAGGGCTAATAAGTTTTGTTAGCTCTCATTAGATGAGTCAGCTAGTGGATTCCTGGAGCTTTTCCTTATCCATAGTATAGCCAACTAATCTATCCTTAAAGAAGATTACAGAGTAGACTATTATAGGAAAAAAGGCTTTCTAATCTTCTAGTGCATTAAAGATTATGAAAGTCATTGATACTTGGGAAATCATATTATTTGAATGAGGTCAAAACTATGGATTCACACTATAGACTAGTTAGCAATAAGATAATAGGCAGGGTGTTGGGCAACCATCCCTAATGCCCTCACCCAAGATTAGGCTCCCAGAGACTGGCTTAGAAGAGGACCCAATAACAACCATCTGTCTTATGTAAATGGCTCTTCAGAGTGTCCAAATCACTTCCCAGACATTATTGCATTTGATCCTGACAACAATCTCATGAGGTTGTCAAGGGGAGGAATTATTGTTTCTACTTTCAAGATGAAGAAATGGAGAGAGATAGAATGACTTATCTAGGGTTACAAAGCATTTAATAAGCCCAGTGGAAAGAGGCTGGATTTGTAGGCAGAAGTTTAAATCTTGACTTCATCATAATAACTTTGTGGCTTTAGGCATATCACCTAATTTCTTTAGGCTTCAGTGTTTTGATCTGTGACTGGAAGGGATTAGACAGCCCTTCTTTGTAGTTCTGAGTTTGTGATTCAAAGAGAACCAAATGGGACTCAAAACCAATGCTTCCAGCACCAGCCCTGAAGTCAGGAGGACCTGAGTTTAAATCTGATCTCACACTCTCAGATACTTCCTAATTATGTGACCCTGGGCTAGTCACTTAACCCAATTGCCTCAGAAAAAAAAGCAAAAAAAAAAAAAAAAAAAA
>JAJPUD010006672.1:5305-41063 GCA_023553655.1 Myrmecobius fasciatus | reverse complement strand
TGATAGGTGCTCTTCCCACTGTACTTCTCTGTTTCTTACCTCAATCAAATCAATTGCTACTTCTCCCAGAAAGCCTTCTCTGTTTTCCTAGGAAATGGACACACACACACACACACACACACACACACACACACACAGATACTTGGTCACCTGTTACTTTGTTTTATAAATGAAAAGGAAATGTGAAACATATTATATATTATATAATATTACATATACTTTATATTATGTATCATGTTATATGTTATAATATAATATTATATACTATGATTTTGTCTCTATGTTTCTAATTCCCCCTCTAGATTATAAATTCCTAGAAGAAGGGAAATGCTGTATCTCTGAATACTGTATCTCCCTCCAGCGCCTTTCACAGCTCTCCACACACAATAAATGCTTATTGAATTGAACCGAATTAAATTGAAGTTGGCTATCACTAAATGAATGAATGAATGAAGCATTTATTACTGTATCTTTGATACACTGTATCTCTCAACTGAATACTGTATCTCCCTCCATTGCCTATTCCAGCTCTGTACCACAACAGACAATAAATTCTTGTTAAATTGAACTGAATCAAATGGAAGCTGGGTGAATGAATGAAGCATTTATTAAGTGTTTACTACGTGACAAGCACTGTGCTAAGTGCTGGGAATGCAAACAGAAAAGTGAGCCAATTCCCTCTCTTAGGGAGACCTCAATTTTATGGGGAAGACAACAATATTGAGGAATTGCAAGATGGAAAGGTCCAATGGTCTTTAGGGTATAGAGTGAAGTAAATGGTAATGCCTCTTCTTTGATGTCATTTCTCCTGATGAAAGCATCTCATTTTCTGATCTTTTATGATATTTTCTGATTCTATTCAAGAATTCTTTCTTCTGAACCTTCAGTAGCTGTGGCTATATCCCCTGCAGGTGCCAGGCTACATCTCTGAGAAGCTCTCA
This sequence comes from Myrmecobius fasciatus, assembly GCA_023553655.1. Lineage (NCBI taxonomy): Eukaryota > Metazoa > Chordata > Mammalia > Dasyuromorphia > Myrmecobiidae > Myrmecobius > Myrmecobius fasciatus. The sequence continues at coordinate 40,122 of JAJPUD010006672.1, read as the reverse complement.
GGATGATGGCTGTGGGGGCTTTGCGCTATTTCCAAAGCTCCTGGGAAAGCTACAAGCACACTACTGGGTTACAACATGGTCCTTAGTGGAGCCCAACCAGATTAAAATATAACTAGGAAATATTTAACAAAATAAAAAATACAATAAAATACAGATAATGTTACTATGTGGTTTTCTAAGTCAATGGGCAGCCTGCAGAGATCCTTATGTATGATTTAGTGGTCCCATTTCTATTTGAGTTTAACATTGACTAGTCAATATCAAGAGTTGTGGGAAGATCATGGTTAAGCTGATGAGATGGTTTTACTTGCCTGAACCATGCTGATTCTTATTTCTCCCTCAAGATGCCCTATGATTACCTCTTCTCTCCCACTACCACATTCAGTCTCATCAATGTTTTCTACATTTTCCTTTTAGAAAACTTCTCAATTTATTTTCCCCTTGGACTCTTCCCAATTTGCTAAGAGGCTTTACCATTGGCACTTACCTCCCATATATCCTAAAGTGGGGAAGCAGATAAAGTATTTGATTTGGAATCAGGAAGACCTAATTTGAATCCTGTCTGTGATACTAGCTGTGTGACCTTGGGAAAGTCACGCATTTACCACTACCCTCAGTTTCCTTATCTGTAAAATGCAGGTATTAATAGTACCTCACAGAATTGTGGGGACAAATGAAATAACATAGGAAAAATGCATGGTGCAATATCTATTCTAACTATTGTATTCCTACCCCAGCTCTAGAATCTCATAACTTTAGGGAAATACAAAGTAGCCCTTCCTCCTAAGATGGCAGGCCTCCTCTAACCATACATTTGTCTTTCCAAGGAATTTTGTGACATCATATAGCAGAGCAGGAAGGAAAAAAAACACTCTAGCATATTGTGTAGGTCAAGTCAAAGTCATGGGAGTTGTTTCGGATAAATACGTGAAAGGGGAAATTGAGGTAGAAATCACACCTTCACAACAATCTACCTGGCTCTACCTGAAGGAATTTCATTCCTTGCTTTTTTACCTCTTCTATCCATTTGCATGAAACCTAAATAGGCTGAGATGAAAATGAACTTCTGTTCTTCATAACTCTCATTAGACTTCTTTGGTCAGGTCAATTTCCCATCTCCCTTGAAATAGGTTTGATGGCACAAGATCATCATCAAACAATTAAGCAGAATTTGATAAGGGTTTTCTAATATAAGTCAAAAACAGGTTTGTTACAGAGATTCTGACACTGATGAGTAGGAAGGTCAAATTCAGAGAGAGGTTAAATAAATACTGGCTAGGTACTACTGGTTGGCAGTTATTTTCCAAATGAATTTGGCTCCTATAAATAAAGATTCTTCTTCCTTGGGGAAAAAGCCACCTACAGATAAAGTTCTGGGAAGTCAAACTCATATTATAGAAATAAAGGCAGCTGAAGTATTTTTCCCCTTTGTCTGCTACTGAGTAGAGGGAAAGCCCACCTCACTAGAATTGAAGCTTAAATCTCTGAGTTCTAAGCTAAAAGCTGGATAATATAGCTGACTTTTTCTTATCAGGAAGAAGTAACACCTGAAATGAAGAGTCTAACTCAAGCAGAACATTGTCTTGTAGAGATCTCCTGCCCCACAAGATCTCAGAGAGCAAACACAACAGGAATAACATGATGGCATTAGCAGAACATATTGAAAGTGTTTAAATTGGGAGTTATCCCTTCATGAGTGTGAACTGGCCATATGTGTTCCACACTCATGCCCACTCTTCCTACTAGTGGTTTATACATATACATTAAACATGAACCCCAAGTTCATGGAGGAAATATTCTATTACAACTTTTGTTACAATACTATTTCAATAAATGCCATTGTGTCTAACTAATTATCTCCTCTGGCTGACAAGTGAAAGCAAACATATTAGTAAAGAATCGTGCTATGAATTTATTTTCAATTGGACACAAATCCCTGTTGGACTTATTTACCCTGGGGGCATAGCCCACATTGGTTAGTCATGCTGCAGGCATGAGGCACTCACGATATGGGGAGCTAAAATAATCTGATTATTTTCTGTATCCTAGGAGCTGGCTAATGCATTCACCAAATGGTCACTGAATGTATCCCATTAAGTTGCTTCATGCAGCCTGTCTGTTTATCCAGCCAATTACTGCAAATCTGATCAGCTCCAAACTGAATTAAAAATAGACCCAGTCCTAATAGAGATCAAGAGGCTGACGAAGAGCAATAATAAAAAACAGCGGCAAAGTACAGGGAGAGAAAGCTTCAGATTTTTACTATAGAAAAAGGTCTGAATGCTCTGAAATAAAGTAAAACAAGGGGTTTTTCTTCCAGCATCTTAGGTAAGGAGGCACCAGTTTCTGTATGAATCAGAGAATCCAGGGAGAGAATGAAGAACGAGGGAGACCCCATCTGGACATGGGCATTTTGTGCACAGTTAAGGTTGCTGCTGGTTCTTTTAATTAAATGAGCCAGCCTCCATCAGACTTGGCATTTGGAAATGTGGGGCCTGGGATAAGATTGTTTCCATGAGATGACTCCAAACTTGGCCATTATCAGATAGAAGTGGAAGTAGAGGGCAAATCGCAGCCTTTGTTCTTTGGAAAGCATCAACTATAATGAACCTTCTCTCCCCTTAGTAGATAATCCTGATTTCCTAATTCTGAATCTTAATGGTGAGAGACTAAAAGAGTGGAATGTAAACTTTCCTGCTCTACATTCTTAATGCCTGCTAGATTATATAATCCCCTCTCTGTCTCTCATCATCTGTCTCTCCAACTCTATCTCTCATCTCCTTTCCCTCCCTTCTTCTCTATTTCTGTGTCTCTGTCTTTATGTGTGTCTGTGTCCGTGCCTGTCTTTCTGTCTCTGTATTTTACTATGTCTGTCTCTTTGTCTCTCTTTTCTATGTGTCTGTGTATGTCTCTCTGAGTGTATCTCTTTCTCTGTTTCTCTCCCTGTTTCTGTCTTCTTTCTCTGTCTCTTTGCCTTTCTGTGTGTCTCTGTCTTCCTGTCTCTCTATTTTTCTCTGCCTCTCCACCTCCTCTATATCTCTGTCTCTGTCTGTCTCTGTCTCTCTGTTTCTGTCTGTCTCTGTCTCTCTGTCTCAGTCTCTCTGTCTCTGTGTCTCTGTCTCTCTCTGTCTCTCTCTCTCTCTTTCGGTCTCTTTCTGTCTCTCTCCCTTTCCCTCTCTCTTTCTCTGTCTCTTCCTCTCTCTCCATCCCAATTTCCCAATTAAACTGCTCTACTCTGCTGTTTCCCACACAACAATCCCCATTTCTTGTTCTGTAAATTTTTTTACTCATGGACCTTTGGAATATACTTGTTCCTCACATTTGTGAAGCACAGCTCAGATATCTTTTCCTCCATGAGACCTTTCTTGATCCCCCACCTGCCCTGCCCCTCAGTATTTTTAGATTCCCTGAAGTGTGTGTGTAGATATCTCCTGTATCTGCCATGGGTTCAAGCTCTCTAGCTGTGTTTCCCCAGTTTCATTTATCCTCTTAAAATCAGTAGCTTTTATAAAAGGGTTTTAATTCAAAGATAAAGCAAGAAGTGGACAAATGTTTTTTCCAATGCTTAGTATACTCTCCCTATACTCCCTATATTCTTAGTATACTCTCCCTATTCTCCCTATATTCTCTGGGAGAATAGACTAAGCTTAGCTCAGTTCTTACATAGCTACAAAATTCACATTCAAAAGTTACAATACTTAACTGGGTTGGGATCCTGGAGGTCACCTCCAAAGACCCCTTGATCTATGAGATATTAATGCTGTGATGACTACCATACCTGACCTGGTTTCTGGCCTCTTGCCAGCTATGTATTGTAATGGATAGAACACTGGATTAAGAGTCTAGAAGAACTTAATTCAAATCCAGCCTTGGACATTTACTAGCCTTGTGACCTTCAGTAAGTCACTTAATTTCTTCCTGATTCAATCTCCTCAACTATCCTAAGAGGATCATAATGGCATCTATCTCTTAGAGTGAGGATCAAATAAAAATATATGTATAAAGCTCTTGGCATGATGTCTAACACATAGTAGATACTTCACAAATGTTCGTCCCTCTCCTCCTTTTTGGACTACTATGGCTAACTCTCTCTAGCCAGATCCAAGACTGCTCTCTTTGCACCTAGAATAGAAAAAAAGCTATCAAAATGGTCCCATTTCTTAGGGACCATATGAAGGTGAAGGCTCCCTGGTCTCACAGTGTGGGATTCTTACAGCTCAACTGAATGTGTACCACTAGATCACACCTGAAGATCATGTCATAAAAATGAAGACAAAGATAATGTGGACCTTTTTGGAGAAGATTCCCATTCTATAGCCAATCAGAAAAAGCTCCTGACACCCACAAGATTGGCCAACCAGAACCATTTACAGAATATCCACTCTTTATAGTCTCTTCAAGGTGCATTCCTTACACATGATCATTATTCTCCTCCAGGTAGCTGCACCTGAGGCCTTCTCCATGTGAATCACATTCTTGTTACAGACCCATTAACTCTCTTTTTTGAAATCTTGTGACATTACGTTGCATGAATTATGCCTTTATTTACTTTGTGCAGGTCATATGCTCTCTCCCCAGGAAAGCGCTTGTAAAAGAGGGGGTGTTTGGTTTTATTTATAATTTCTAACACAATCCCTTGCTTATATTGAACTCAGTTTGTTTTTTTAATTTGAATTTGACTGTATCTTCTGACTCCAAATATGGTGCTCTTTCCATAATCTTTACTGTTTGTTTTTCTTTAATACTACAAGTTAAAATAATCATCATATACAGTCTTGATGGTGAAAAGATGTCCCAAAGGGACTACATGGACTTGAGGAGTATGTGTGGAGAGTTCCACCCGATTTACCTTGGTGATGGAGAAGCAGCAGCATTCTGAGACTTTGCACTTATAAACCATGAATTATTTTGTTTTCAAATCTCTTGAGAAATTGAGAAGAAATAAGATGGAAGTGGGAAAGAGGATGATTCTAGAATACCAAGAGAAGATCCTGTGGACAAGACCCTCTATAGTCTTTACAAATATCTGGCTAAGTGCTTGAGTTAGAATCAGAAAAACTCACCTTCCTGAGTTTCAATCCAGCCTCAGACACTTAGTAACTGTGTGCCTCTGGGCAAGTTATTTAATCCTGTTTGCCTCAGTTTCCTCATCTGTAAAACAAGCTGGAGAAGAAAATAGCAAAGCACTCTAAGTATCTTTGCCAAGAAAATCTCAAATGGAGCTATAGAGTTGAATAAAACTGAAAAACAACTGAACAAGTCTCCTCAATTGTTAGACCTCATTACTGTTTTGTTTTTCCTTTACTGCTGAATGGCTCAGTAGATAGAACATTCTACCTGGGGTTTGGAAGACCTGAGTTCAAATGTGGTTTCAGATACTTACCAGCTGTGTGATTCTGGATAAATTACTTAGTCTCTGTTTGCCTCAGTTTTCTCATCTGTAAAAGGAGGATAATAATATCACCACAGTTATTGTAAAGATAAAATGTGACAATATTTGTGAAGGGCTTAGCACAGGGCTTGGCACATAATAGGTGCTTAATAATTGTTTCCTTTCCTTCTATTCCTTATTCACAGACATTTTAAGTTACTACCATCCTCAGGCTTTTAAGAATAGTTAAAAAAAAAAAAAAGGTGGGGCAGTTAAATGGCACAGTGTATAGAGCACGGTCCAGAAGTCAGGAAAACTTGAGTTCAAATCTGACCTCAAACACTTAATACTTCCTAAATGTGTGACCCTGGGCAAGTCACTTAACCCCAATTGCCTGGGGGGGGGGGAAGAATGAAAAGAAAAAAAGAATAGTAAAAAAAACTCATATATTTTATATACATAGTATCTTAGAGGTACAAAGAGTCTTTTAGTTTAATATACTCCTCATTATACACAGGAGGAAACTGAGGCCCCATGGGGAGATACTTGCCTAAACTCATACATCTAATTAGTTATATCTACCTTTCAAGATCTCTTTCAAATACTACTTCATAACAGCAATAACAATTATATTTAAGAGTTATACACACAGCTAGGTGGTGCAGTAGATAAAAAAAGTATTAGCCCTGGAGTCAGGAGTTCCCAAACTCAAATATTTACTAGTTGTAGGACTCTGAACAAGTTACTTAACTCCCCATTACCTAAAAAGAGTTTTTTATATAGAGAGCTTTTATATTTGTAAAACATACCATATGTGTTTTGATCCTCACAAGAACCCTGTGAGTTAAGTGCTATTATTACTCCATCCTACATGAAGAAACTGAGGCTCATAGTGGTGACTTGCCCAGAATCACACAATTTTTAAGTTTCTGAGGTAAGTTTATAACTCAGGTCTTCTAGCTTCCAAACTCTACCCTCTGTATCATCTAGTTGTCTACTTCATCTGTGTTCTCCTGTCTGCATGCTTTTTTCACAGGCTGACACTCATACTTAGAATCAATCAACAAGTCAAATTAAGTATTTATTAAGTGCATACCAAGAGCTAGTTAATAAAGATACAAAGACAAAATGAAATAGCTGCTTCCCTGAGAATGCTTAAAATATATTAAAAGGGAATTTAAGGAGGGAGAGATCTAGAATTTGGGGGATCAAGAACCCCTGGAAGGTACTGCTTGAGAAGAAGCCTGATACAGAATGAAGCTGGACAGATTGAGACCAGGTTGTGAAAGTCTCTTAAGACACCACCTAGGAGATTCTATTTCATCCTTAAGGCAGAAGAAGCCAATGGAGTTCCTTGCTTAAAGGAGCAACATGGTCTAGCTTTTGACTAAAGATATTACCTTGGCAGCTTAGTGAAGGAAGAATTGAAGAACTAGAGCAGAGGCATGAAGGAAGGAAGCAATTAGATGGCCTTTGCAACAGTTCAGCTAAAAAGTGATCCTGACCTGAACTGAGGTATTAAGCTATTTGAGCAGGAGAAGAGAACAAGCAAGAAGAATATTTTGGGAATAGAAATTACACAAATTGGAAACTTAGTGGCTACTCTGAAAAGAGCTATTAAAAATATTTTTGTACATATAAGTCTTTTTCCTCTCTCTTGATTTCTTTCAGAGATATGTCTTTGTGAAGCTGACTGCACCTAAGAAATCAGACTGGGACAGTTAGGTGGTGCATAGTTTATAGAGCACCAGGCCTGGAGTCAGGAGGACTCAGTTTTCTGAGTTCAAATCCAGCCTCAGACACTTACTAACTGTGTGAGGCAAAGCCTGTTTCCTTCAGTTTCCCCATCTGTCAAATGATCTGGAGAAGGAATTGAGTACCACTTCAGAGTTTCTGCCAAGAAATCCCCACCCCAAATGACATCATAAGAAATCAAATCCAATTAAAATGACTGAACAACAACTGAAGGAAAATCAGACTAGAGATAGAACATTGGAAGGTGAAACCCAGAATGATAGGGTTTGTGAAATATGAAAAAGAGGCCCAGGGAAGTGGTCTGTTGGAGACTTTCTGCAGCACTGACCCATTTGGTAACTGGGGGAAACTGGGGAAGTGGGGGAAAGTTACCCACTCTGCAGTTCCATAGTTCCATTAAATGTTGATGGTTTAAATCGAATGGAGACCAGGCATCATGGATTCAAGTAGAAAACAAAAGTTTTGAGTTTGTTTCAACACTATATAATATACACTAGAAAGGATTACCAGTTAAGAGGTCTAATAATTAGAAGTACGCCATAGAAAAACTAGCAGAAAAATTATCAAGGACAGTACAGGCTGATAAAAGAGAAAAATGAGAAAATAACCTAATGAAAGAGCCAATGCAATGAACAAGGATTTTGTGATGAAGGAAATTGAGTCAAAAACCTCTGAGGAAAATGAAAGTATTGTAATAAATCTTACCAAACCCCCAGAAATGATAATGGAGCAATTCCAAAAACTTCTATAATTGTCCAGAAGAACAATGTGATAATTAAGAGAAGAGAGAAAATAACAGAAATTAAAGTGCTTGAGGAAAAAAAAATCAATAAGCCTGACAGGAGTAGACAATATAAAACTAACAGTTTCTCCCAAAAAGAATATTCTCCAAGGCAGCTGGTGCACCAGGGCCTGGAGTCAGGAAAACCTGAGTTCAGATATGACCTCAGATACTTACTAGATACAAATAGATGCTATTTGTAAAGCACTTAGCTATACAAATGCTCATTGTTATTTTCTACTGTATTGTATCAGATAATTATAAGTTCCAAATATCCATCTTCCCACTTCACAGCCACCAACTTTTTTCTATCTCCAGACTGATCCTAAGGCATATCATGTTTATAAGCCCCACTCCACAGAGGAGTGATGGAAATGAACTTATTCAGGGTGTTGGTGGAAATAATCAGGATAATTTTATTATTATCTTGTTCAAGTTAGTATTTTTATTATTCATTTATATTCCAAGCTTCATGACCCAATTTGGGATTTTTTGGCAAAGATATTGGAATGGTTTGGCACTTCCTTCTCCAGCTCATTTTATAGATGAGAAAATTGAGACAAAGAGACTTAAGTGAGCTCAGGGTTATACAGCTGATAAGTGTTTGAGGCAAGATTTGAACTGTTCTGATTGTTTCCATGTCCCCTTCTTAACTCCTTTTATTCCTTGCATTTTTCTAGATTTTGTTGCTGTTGTAATTATTATTATTCATATAGTCAATTTTCCTTTACACCAGTCTTTCATATAAATCTTCCCATGTTTCTCAGTCTTATGATACAGTGACATTCCATTTCATCCATACACCATAATTTTTTTTAGTAAATCAATCCAATTACTAGATATAGATCATTTCCTGTTTTTTCCAGTCCCCAAAAGTGATTTTTCTCAAGTTTAGGTATGTTCATGTGACCTTACCACCAATACACTGAATAAATTCCAGGATCCAGTATAAATTTCTCTGCTTGGCATTTAGAGCTCTTCGTAAACAGGGCCTTTCTTATACTTTCAATCTCCTTACAATTCACTGCTCTGGTGCTAGCTATTATTATAATAAAAGATTGTTGAATGACAAATAGTACTACTATCTTATAGCTCTTTGTACTCTTAGGCACTTATCACATTGTAACTTATATTCCTCTGTGTGTATATCCTGTATATGCTTGTACATCTCAAAAGCTCTTCAAAGGTAATCACCTGTTTTGTTTATCTTTGTTGTATCTTCCCTCTCCCTCTCCACCTCTCCTATGTTTCCTTAACACAGTATATTATACATTGTAGGCATTTAATCTATTTTGTGAATGAATAAATGAACACCTCCACAGCTATTTGCATGGATTAATCCATCCATTTAACCAGCATTAATCAATGGATGATTGACTAAGTCTCACTTTTGACTTCCAAGGAGTTATGTTGTATATTTTTCCTCTTTATAGAGAAATACATTATTATTACAGGTTATCAATTGTATGAAATAAGACAATCTCTCTCCTTACACATGCTTACTTGCTTCCTACAGTCAGATGCCCATTTGGCACATGATCCTGCCTATACCTTTTATGGGCATGTCCTCGAATGAACCAAAATTTCACCAGGAGAAAATAAAGCTTATTTGAGGGACCATTAGATTCAACCTTCTTCACAGACCCACCCAAACTGGAATGAGAATCCAAATGGATTAATGTTTGACTTACTATTTGTGTTACAGAACTGGAGCAAGGAAAATCAATCAAAACTTTCCATTTCAAGGAGAGAATTTATCCAGAGAATTCACCCAAGTCAGGAGGTGTTCCCTCCACACACATCTAATTTTTAAATAAACTCCAATGACCTAGAATGCTTCTGCTTTTTAGTGAACTAAATCTTTTTAAGACTCAGATTAGAACATAAAACAAATGAGGGTTTGTAAGAGAGGGGGGAAAAGAAACATTCACCTCTGACTTAGACATGTCTTCTAGGACTCAATATAATGTACATTCAAACACATCAGAAGTAGAAATCAAGCTATTGAGAATAGTAAAGAAGAAGGGGAAATTATTCAATTCCATGAAAAGCCATTCCTTTTTCTTTCCCCTTGTTTTCATTATTTTTGTTAGTACAAAATGAATATCCATTTTACTCAGAAAAAGGAGACAGGATCAGACAATCAGTCTTTGGAAATGGTCTCCCTTGATAGATTGGAGAAATGTGTAGGGAGCCAAACCAGATGCTTTTGATTACACCAGTTAAGATGGAGTGAAATAGTAGAAAGAACTCAGGAGTTGGGATTGCTGGCTCTGATATTTATAAGCTGTGTGATGATGGGCAAAAAATCCTTTCATTTCTTATGACCTATGTATCTTCATTTATAAAATGTAAAAATACACCCACCTTTTCAAATACTTGGTCTTCCTGATTCACAGAATTTATGTGAGGAAAACACTTTCCAAATAAATTTAAAGAAGTCTTTTAGTGTTAATAATGTTGTTAGTATTGGGGACAGCTAAGTGGTACAGAAATCAGGAAGATTCATCTTTATGAATTCAAATCTAGTCTCATATACATATTTATTTGTGTGATGTGGGTAAGACAATCTCTGTCTGCTTCAGTTTCCTCAACTGATGTTGTTAGATCACTTTTATGACCCCTTTGGGGTTGTCTTGGTAGAGATACTGGAGTGGTTTACCATTTCCTTCTTCAGCTCATTTTACAGATGAAAAAATTGAAATAAACAGGGTGAATGACTTGCCCAAGATCACCCAGTAGGCATCTCAGCCTGGATTTGAACTCAAAAGGATGCATCTTCCTGAGTTCAGGCCCAGCACTCTGTCCACTGTGCTACCTAAAGAAGAGTAATAATACCATACACCTCCTGGAGTTGTTGTGAGGATGAAATGAGATAACATTTGTAAAAATGCTTGGCACAGTGCCTGACACATAGTAGGTACATAATAATGTTCTATGCCTCATAATAACCCCACCTTTCTTCCAAGTACAATGCTGCCAAAGACTTTTACTTGATCATTCCAGTTATGGATCTCCCTCCTTGAAAATCCTTTGTATTCACTTACTGATAAATGCATTGTATTACAAATTTGCATTATAAGCTGCTTGAAGACAGGGATTATTTCATCTTTGTCTTTGAGTTCTCAGAGTTTATTTCAGGACTATCCATTCACATAATAATTATGAAAAGCATGTTTATCAAGTTGAATTGAATCGTAGTAAAAGGGGAATGTAAGAACTCAAGATCTTAGAGTTTTAATTCAGAAGGGAAACATCAGCAGGAGAGGCAAATTTTATAATGGAATGACTGTAGGACTGTGGGATCAGAGGAACTGGGTTCAAATTCTAGCTCCAACAATTATTAGTTGTGGGACCCTGAGCAAATTACTTTAGCTGTCTGAGCTCTGGGTTCTTCAGCAAGAAAGTAAGGGTGGAAATAATTCCTATACTAACTGCCTCTCAGGGTTGTGGGACGAATGATTTACAAATACTACAAATAATGCAAAATTTGAGTTGTCAACAATATTGACAGGAAATGTATCAACAATATCAAGATTATTGATTGGAAATATATCAACAACATTGATAGGAAATGTCAACAATATTTGTAGGAAATATATCAATAATATTAATAGAAAATATATCAACAATGTTGGCAGGAAATATATCAATAATATTGATAGAAAATATGACAATAATAGTAGGAAATATATCAACAATATTAATAGAAAATTTATCAATAATATTGATATGAAATATACCAACAGTATCTACATTATTGATAGGAAATATATCAACAATATCAGGAGGAAATACATCAATAATATCAATAGGAAATATATAAACAATATCAACATTATTGATAGAAAATATATCAACAATATTGATAGGAAATCATATGTGTTTTCTTTCCCAAGGTTGAGCCCCTTTAATACCTGGCATAGAGAAATGACCCAAGCTTTACTACAACAGGTGGGTAATTCCCTCTTCCAGCTCCGGACTCATTAATCATACCTTTTGAAACCCAGTCCCTGGGTTCTATGGTTCTAAAGTAATCTTAGGCCTGGGAGTTTGGAAAAAACTTGCCTAGATCCTTCCTAATGCCTTCCGTATTTCCTCAATTCACTTAATGCCTTGGTAATAAATGAAATATGATAGGACTCAAGAATGTATGCATGTAAAAGTAATGAAACTGCCATCAGAAGTGAGTTATAAGCTGAATTCAGAAGCACAAAGTGAATGATCTTCCACCCTGGCTTTATTTTCCCAAGTGATGTTTTCATCACTATTTGGAATGAATCATTTTTATAAACTGACACCCACAATTCAATGCACCTACATCCTTTGAGAGAGAGAGAAAGAGAGAGAGAGAAAGAGAGAGAGAGAGAGAGAGAGAGAGAGAGAGAGAGAGAGAGAGAGAGAGAGAGAGAGCTTTAGAAACTTCCTCGCAATGGTATGAAATCAAGGCAGCTTGAATCTGTATACATAGGGCTAACCTCTAGAGTCAGAAAGAAGGATTTAAATTATAAATCTGACACATATTAACTGTGTGATTCTGGCCAACTTAGTCGTGGGGCCACAGGTAACTGTCTAAGACTAAAAATTATAGCCATGTTCTTTATCTGCCTTGGAAAGACAGAATTTCAAGATTGGGAGATTTAGGAGAAATCTGATAAATATTTAACAGCTATTTCTCCAAAAAAATGCATAAGCTTAATGTTCATTGTTAGTATTAATTTCATCATTTTCTTAAGTTTGGATATCTAATAAAATGATAACTCTAATTTCTGATGTTTGCCAATTTCCAAAATGTAAATGTTTACTCTGAAAATTTAACAATGACCTCTTAAAAGCTAGTTTGAGCTGGTTCCAGCCTAGCTAAGTGAAGAGATTCTTGCACTGATGAAATTGTAGATCCCAACCAAAACAACTATATATAGACTCAAAGAAGAATTATATTATATTAGAGATATCAAGTACTTCAAAGGTCATCTCATTTTACAGCTGGAAAGACTGAGGCCCAAAAAGGGAATGTGACTTCCTCCAGTCAGTTAACTAGCATTTATTAAGTTCCTACTATTTACCAAGCACTGCTCAATACTGGAGGTGCAAAGAAGTGGAAGGGAAAACAGTCTCTACTATGAAGGAGTTCATAATCTAATTGTGTGTTTGCAAACACAATGTAAAGACAACATATAAAGAATATAGATTGGGGATAGTTAGATGGCCCAGTAGATAGAAAACCAGTACTGAAATCAGGAGGTCCTGACTCCAGCTTGAGACACTTAACACATGACTCTGGGCAAGGAGAGAGAGAGAGAGAGAGAGAGAGACAGAGAGACAGAGAGACAGAGAGACAGAGAGACAGAGAGACAGAGAGACAGAGACAGAGAGAGAATAGAATAGATAAACTGGGAGCAGTCTCGGGGGAGACTTCTCAAAGAAAGTATAATATTCATTAGCTAAGACTTGAGAGAATCCAGGAAGAGGAAATAAAGAAGAGGAATGAAGAACAGTTGGTCAAAATGCCCAGTCTGGAGACAGAATGTTATACGTGAGGATTAAGCAAGAAGGAAGGTGTCACTGTATCCAAGTGTAGGTGGAGGGTATAAGAAGACATAGGGGTTTTATTTTATTTATTTGTTTGTTTATTTATTTAATGGAGACAATTAGGGTTTAGTGACTTGTCCAGGATCACACATCTAGTGAATGTTTGAGACTAAATTTGAGTTCAGGGCCTCCTGACTCTAGAGCCAGTACTCTATCCACTTCACCATCTAATTCCCCTGAAGACAAAGGATTTTTCCTTTGGAGGTAATAAGAAGGCACTAGAATTTATCGAATGGGAGTAAGTGACATGGTTTTATGAATATCAGTTAAACAGCTGAGTGGATGATGGATTGGAGTGGGAAGAGGCTTGAGGCAGGCTTGAAGACCATGGTGTCAAATGGGAAAAAGGACTTTTATGAAGGTAGAAATAACAGGATTTGGCAATCAAATCTCCCCTAATCAAATGTAAGCTCTTGGATTGTTTACTTTTCTGTGTGTATCCCCAGAGCTTTGTGCATAATAAGTGCTTAATAAATGCTTGATTCTGCCATTAGTTTATTCATTCACATCTGACACTTATTTAAGTCGGGTAGAATAATTGATCAATGATATACACACATATATGCACATATTTACATACATATATAACACACACGATACTCTAAGGTTTGCACTTTATATTTCATTATTGCACTTAATGTCATTATTATCTCAATTATATTTTAGCCTGTCTGGACTAATAGTTATTCCATAAACTTACTTAGCTTTTCTTATCATTTCCTTGACATCCTCCAGCCTGGCTCTCATGCCTGGAATTCAATTTTTCTTCATCTCTGCTTCTTAAAATCCTTATCTTCCTTTAAGTCTCAGTAAAGTGCTGCCTCCATCATGAAGCTTATTCAGAATCTCTCCCTAGCTCACCCCCCACCTCTAATTTTGATTTTTTTTGCTACTCTTGTTTTTTCTATCTTATCACTTTTACTTAATTCTGTATATGCTGCAAGTCCCAGAAAGATGCAGTTTCATTTTTATATGCAGTTGCATTTTTGTCCTTGTATCTCCATCGCCAGCAAAGTACCTCACATATAGGAATACTTCGTTTATTTAAATTGGATTGTTGTTTAACTTTCCATTTATGCCTTATCTATCCAATAAGTCTATTATCTTTGAGAAGGCAGAGACATGAGTTTATGTACAGAATAAAAAAGTCATAGAGAATTAGAGTTAACAACCTTATATTTAGAAAACAACCTTATTGTTCAGTTCCCTCCTAGTATAGATGAAGAAACTGAGGTTCAGATAACCACAGTGGATTACATCCTGTTTTGTAGATGTTAACCTATGGGTAATCCTCCCTGGTTTGGGGAGATTGAGGCCAGTCCTGAAAAATCAGACACAGGGCTTTTGGACCAAATAAGCTGAATATGTCATGATTGCTCAAGTTCCTTTTTGAACATTCTCATGTCCTGCCTCCCAAACATTACAGGACTCAATGCAAGACCTTCCCAAAAATACAGATGCCAGATGAGTGCTTGAGTGTCCTTTCTAGAGATGACATAGCAGGAGCCATTCACATCAATACCAGAGGAGATAAGAAAAGAAGAACCAGAGCCACACTACTGAGTTTCTTAGAGCCATAACTACAATTGACTTCCTCACTAACAATGATTGGATCAATCTTATCAGAGTATATCAGCACTGGAAGGCAGTATAGAGCATCTAAATCTTGTCCTAAGTTCAAGGCTCCAGCTAACCTTTCTCAACTTTATTCTGGTTTCTTGTAACCACACAGCTGAAATTTGGGGAAGAATCAGGAATAGAAACCAGGTCTAACTTTCTGCCTAGTATACCAAAACTTTTTTCTCCTTTCACCAAATCTAGTGTGCTTTTCTCTGTACCATTCTGTGAAAAGAATACAGACTGATTTAAGGAAAGTGTATAAATATTGCTCTTTCCTAAGGGCAAACAGCACATAAGCAAGTAATTAAATCATTTCAGAAACTTTAGGATAGATTCTGTTGTATTATTTTACTGAAGGGGATTTGATTCATATGCTTCCATCTTGTTCAGTAGATGTAATCACAGAATATAAGGGACAGACAACAGAGAAAAGGAAGTATTGATGTGCTAGCAGTGAACAGAGATATGTGAAAAGTTTCCCAGATAGAACTGGAAGAACTGGTTAAAGATCCAACATAATACTTGTAGCCTTTCAAAAGATAAGCCTGCCAGTTCTGGAGGAGATTCCAGGTAAGAAGTAGCTTTGTAAAGTGTAATCTCTCCACCTCTACTAGAGGGCAGCAAGGGGACAGGGATTTCTTCTTCCTCACACCCCTTCCAGCTAACAGTGGAGTCTTGCAGATCTAAGGCTCAGTTTCCTCATCTATAAAAATGGGGATCAATAACGCTCAGAGATCAGAAATGACCAACAATATCAGTGCTTCCACTTTAATCCCTAGGGAATGCTTCTTGACTTTTGCTTGGGCCCAAGGGATGTTTTTTTTTTAATTATTATTATTAAAGTTTTTTTTTAATTTTCAAAAGATATGCATTGATAATTTTTCAACAAATCTTGTGTTCCAATTTCCCCCCTTTTCCCCACCCCCTTCCCTAGATAGCAAGTAATCTATGTTAAACATGGTAAAAAAAAAATATGTTAAGTCCAATATATGTATATATATTTATACAATTATCTTGCTGCATAGGAAAAATTAAATCAAAAAGGAAAAATGAGAAAGAAAATAAAATGTTAGCAAACAACAATAAAAGGAATGAAAATGCTATGTTGTGATCCACACTCAGTTTCCATAATCCTCTCTCTGGGTGCAGATGGCTCTCTTCATCACAAGGTCATTGAAACTGATCCGAATCGTCTCATTGTTGAGAACTGTCATGTCCATCAGAATTGATCATCATACAGTCTTGTTGTTGCCGTGTACAATGATCTCCTGGTTCTGCTCATTTCACTTAATATCAGTTCATGTAAGTCTCTCTAGGCCTCTCTAAAAATCATCCCACTGATTATTTCTTATAGAACAATAATATTCTATAACATTCATATAACATAACTTATTCACCCATTCTCCAACTGATGGGCAGCTACTCAGTTTCCACTTTCTTGCCACTATTAAAAAATCCCTTTTATCATTTTTATAGCACAATTGTATTTCATCACAATCATATACTACAATTTGTTCAACCATTTCCTAATTGATGGCCATTAAATTCTTTACTATTATAAACAAAAGCTATACTCATAATCTTTTTCTCATTTAATCTTTCCCCAACCCTATTCTTCATATTCACCATGACCCTTATTTCCCTGACCCCTCAGTTCCTTTTCAGGTCATCACTGCTGCAATAATGCTCCTCTATTCCCTATCTCTACACCTTAGTAAATGAATTCAACCATACAGTATCCTCTACTCTTGAATCTTCTGCCTCCTTGATCTATTGCCAATCTTGCCCTACAAAATCTCAACCCTAAATTTTCCCACCATCCCCATTCTTCACTCCTACCCACATGTTGTTGAATAGAATGAGAGAAAATCATAAAACCATGATTGATTGGGTCTACTACATATTTATGTTTCCTATTTTCAACTAAGTCCTCATTGCAGGAAAGCATAATTCTATTTCTTCCTAATCAATTTACTATCCTGTTCTCCACAGTGACAAATCCAAACTTTCTTATGAGCCTCCAACAACACTCCACCCCCCTCTTTCTGTACAAAAGACCTCACTTTACATTTCACTGAAAAACTGAAGACATTTACCAAGTTTCCTTTTCTCTCCTCATTTCACACATCTCTGGCCTCTTCCCCCACTATCTCCTACTTCATTCCTATATGACTGGTGACCTTGTTTTTTCGCTAAGGCAAACACCAATCTGTACAGATTTGATCCTATATCCATTCAACTTATCCATCAAATGACTCTCACTGACATTCTCCCTCTCTCTAATCCTAAATTCCTCCTTACTCTGCTCTTTCCCTGTTGCCCTCAAACATACCCAAACTACTCCCTTAATTAAGAAAAAATCTCATTTGATCCAGCCATCCCTCTTAGCCGTCATCCTGCAGTTAGATGCAATTAGGAAAGAATACCAGGCCTGTAGTCCAAAAGACCTGAGTTCAAATCCTGTTTTAGATACTTCCTTACGTGAGTGACCTTAAGCAAATCACTTAATGGCTACCTCAGTTTCCTTACCTGTAAAATGGGGATTAATCATATCTACTTCATAGTTATTATAAATATCAGATGAGAAGACACTTATTAAGTTCCTTACAAAGCCTAAGATGCTGTATCAATTGCTGGTTATTATTATGTTATTAATTCTTATTAACTGACTTGGCTTTCTTAAACTCAACATACACAAAACATCTTTTCCCTCACTTCTTTCCATTTTCCAAAATCCCCTGATATTATTTAGGGTGTCACTGTCCTAGTCACCCAGGCTCACAAACCAAGAGTTACCCTCTTCACTCTCATATACCCATTTTTCCAATCCATTGCCATATCTTGTCATTTTTATCCCTACAGAATCTCTTGTATAAATCCCCCTCTCTTATCTGACATTCAAGCCCTCATCACCTCTTTCCAAGACTCTCAAGTTATTTTTCTGGTTAATTTATCTCATGTCTCTCCCCATTTAAATCCATCCTCCAATCAGCTGCCAAAATGATTTTCCTTAAATCATTTGTCTACCTTTCAATCACACTACTTTCCCTACCCTCAGCAATAAAGCTCATTGGCTTCCTATTACTTCCAGGATAAAATATAAATTCCTCTGTTGGTCACTGAAAACTCTTCACAACCTGACCCCTTATTTTGTCAATTTTTTCTACTTTAATGCTTTCCATGTCTTTTATTATCTAGTCACATTGACCTGCACAAATAACCTCCTCGTCCATCTCCAAGCCTTTATTATAACTATTCCCCATACTTAATATACCCACTCCTCATCTCTCCATTTTCATGTCCCTTCATGTTTCATCTCAAATCTCATCTCCTCCTGGAGAACTTTCCCAGTTTTACTCTTAATATTTTTTATGGAACTAATTGTTTCAAATTTATCTCCTCTGTTAAAATGTGAGTTTCTTGAAGACAGGGATTCATTTTTGCCTTTCTTTGTATATCTAGGACATCATAGTCCTAGAAATATAATAAGCATTTAATACTCCCATCTCCTTTTCCTCTATGCATCTTACCAAATGTCTTGCTTTTGGTGAAATTGTGTCTCTTAGCTCACCATTAAAGGTGGTCTCGCTGGCAGGGGCTGATGAACTACATCGGTTTAGAAATAAGTAATTCTGTTTTGAATTTGTGAAAGCAGCTGTTCTACTGGAAACCCAATCCACATATGCAAGTACTAGTTGCAAAGGAATTCCAGAAAGCATACTTTATATTATATACTTTTAAATTGCACAAGAACAGACTGAAAGAGTAGCCATCAAGAAAAACCAGGGAAAGGATCAAAATGAACAGGTCTTTTTTTTAACCACCATGCCATCTGCCCCGAGCCCCACCAGGCTTTTCTACATGTCTTGAAACTAAAACCTATATATGGTGTCTCTCCCTGAAAGAATATAAATTCCTTAAAAACCAGATACTATCTTATCTTTTTATTTCATCCCCAGTTATATCATTATCATTTGATAAGTGCTTAATAAATGCTTTTTCAATTATTCAGGGAAGATAGGAGGTAGCTGTGGGTACAACCACAGCATTAGAGACATGAAGACTTAAGTTCAAATTCAGCCCCAAACACTAACTAGTTATATGATCCTAGGCAAATTCCTTTGAAACTTTCCTTATTTTGTTCCAGTTTCCCTCCAACTAGAAAATGAAGATAGTAATAGAATCTACTTCCCAGGGTTGTTGTGGGGATCAAATGAAATAAATTATGATAAATGTGCCTGGCACACAGTAAGCTCTATATAAATATTAGCTATTATTATCATATTTTGGTAACCACTGCAATACATAATCTCATGTTTGAACATACACACTTTTATTTATTTTTCCCCTGGGGCAATTGAGGTTAAGTGACTTACCCAGGGACACATAACTAGGCAGTGTTAAGTGTCTGAGGTCAGATTTGAACTCAGGTCCTCCTGAGTTCAGGGTTGATGCTCTATTCACTGTGCCACCTAGCTTCCCCAAATATACAATCTTTAAAAAAAAATTAAGAACTTTATATTGTTTAGCAAATTAGTATTCCTGCAACCACAGTCCACTGATAGTATGTCCAGGCTATAAGCATTCCAGAGCTTCTGAAATTTTTTTTATCCAGTTGTGTCTCACTCTTCATGACCCCATTTGGAATTTTCTTGGTAAGGATACTGGAGTGCTTTGCCATTTCCTTCTCCAGCTCATTTGACAGATGAGGAAACTGAGGCAAATAGGGTTAAGTGACTCTCCAAGGGTCATACAGCTAGTGAGTGTCTGAGGTTAGATTCCAACTCAGAAATTTGAGTCTTCCTGACTTCAGGACCAGCACTCATGCATTATGGTGCCATCTAACTGCCACACATTATGCTTCTTTTTCCTCAGTTACAGTATCTACTTAATCTTTTTCAGTTGGGATTTCAAAGTATGTACTTCTCTCTTATAAACAAGTATTCAGGTATTCAAGTATTTGAAGGATTGTTATATGAAAGAGGGATTAAATTGCTTTCCAGTTTATTCAACAGCTCTTATCCAATAAAGAGTCCCTCTCAAAGCAGTTTGTATTCCTGGGTTTATTGTGATTTGTTCTTTGGTTTTTGTCAACTCTCAGCTACTGTAGGACTTCCTCATCTAGTCTATTTCATTCACCTGCTTTCTTCTAGTTTTAACCAGTACTAAGTTCATTTTTGTAATTGCTGCTTTATAATATGAAACTCAGTAATACTTCATTTCTTTTTTTCTTCATTATTTCCTTTTAAATTTATTTCACTTTTTGTTCCTTCTGGTGAACTGTGATATCATTTTGTCTGGTTCTTTAAATCAGTCCCTTGGAATGGTATTAAATCTGCCTATTAGTTTAGGTAATATTATCATTTTAATTACTTTAACTCTGCCTGCTTGTGGATATCGAATATCCCTTCTAATGTTTGAAACTTTCATTAATTTCTCTAAAGATTGCTTTGTAGTTGTGTTTATATGAATTTTGTATGTCTTGATATATACCAAGATATTTTAATTATCTTGTGGTAATTTTGAATGGGATTTTTCCTTTTTCATCATAATATTTGTTAGTGCCATACACAGATGTTGATGATTCTTGTAGAATTATTTTGCATCCTGTTACTTTGCTGAAGCTATTAATTGTCTTGACTAGTTTCTTCATTGATTCTCTAATAAACAATCAGGTCACCTGCATGTGGGGATACTTGGGGCTTCTTGACAATGCATGATCCCCTAATAACTTTCTCTTGTCATTGCTATAGCTAGAATTTCAAGTACTATGTCAGTTTTGTTGTTGTACAATCATTTCAGTTGTGTCTCATTCTCCACAATTCTATATGGGGTTTTCTTGGCAAAGATACTGGAATTTCTTGCCATTTCCTTCTCCATCTCATTTTGTAGATGAGGAAATAGAGACGGAGCCTTACCCACGATCACACAGACAGTAAAATGAGATTTGAATTCAGGATGATGACTCTTTCTGACTTTAGGCTTGCCACTCTATGCACTATGGTGCCACCTAGCTACTCACTATGTCAGTAATACAGAAAAATCAGGTCAAATCATCAAGCAAATTGTCAAGCATTTATTAAGCACCAGTGCTAAGTGCTGACATTGCAAAGAAAAGGGAGGGGAGGAATGGCTTTTCTCAAGGAGCTCTCAGTATAATGAGAGACAACATGCAAATAATTATGCACTATGTACAAATAAGATAGATTCAGAATAAATTGGAGGTCATCAATAGAGAAAAGACTCTAGATTGGGAAAGGCTTCTGATAAAAGGAGGGATTTGAAGGAAGCTGTTATAATAATAATTATTATTATTATCATTATCATTATTATACAGCTCCAACTATTTGCAAGAGTGCTGAGCACTTAATTATTATCTCTAAATTCTTCACAACAACCCAGGAAGGTAAATGCTATTCTTATCCCTATTTTATATTAAGGAAACTGAGGCAAACAAAAGTTTATTGACTTGCCCAGGATTCACTATCAGTGAGTATTTAAAGTTAACATTTAAACTTGGTCTTCCTGACTCCAGGCCCTGACCACTAGTTGCTAAGCTAGCTGTCAAGGACCTGGGAAAATGTTTGGGACAGCTGGATGGTGAAATGGATAGAACACCAGAACTGCAATCAAGAGGACTTGAGTTCAAATCCAGCCTCAGAAACTTAACACTTCCTAGCTGCCCACTATATCAGATGATAGTAGAGAAAAATCAGGTCAAGTCATCAAGCATTTATTAATCACCTATTGTGTGCCAGGCAGGCACTGTGCTAAGTGTTGATGTTGCAAAGAAAGGGAAGGGAGGAATGGTTTTTCTCAAGGAGATCTCAGTCTAATGAGGAGACAATATGCAAATAATTAGGCTCTATGTACAGATAAGAAAGATACAGGATAAAGTGGGCAAGTCACTTAATCCTAATTGCAAAAAAAAAAAAAAAAGGCTTGTTTAATTACTAAATATTTGGAAAGTCCCAAGATTTGTCAATTACAAGTAATGTTAGCTTTTCTTTTAGATTAAAAGGTTTTTAAAATTATTTTAAAGGAGGCTCTTTTATGTCTATGCTTTTGAGGGTTTTTTAAACATAATTGAGTACTATGTTTTAATATAGAGCACTAAACCTGAAGCCAGCAAGACCTGAGTTCAAAAACAGCTCTTGATGCTTACTAGCTGTCATCCTAGATAAATTACTGAACTTCTGTTTATCTCAGTTTTCTTTTCTATATGATTGAGATAGTATTAGCACTGACCTCCCAGGGTTATTATGAGGATCAAATGAAATAATAATTGTAAAGCACTTAACACAGTACCTAGCACATAGTAAGTGCTACATAAAAGTTAACTTTCAGCTAATCTATTGATATAATCACGATTATTGTTGCTACATGATATTTTTCTCGCTCTTCCATTCAAGCAAAAAAAGGAATAATAAACAGGAAAGTTTTGAAAATTACATATTGCATTTATTAGATATTTTAAAAGAAAAGCAAGCTGTACATAATTGAGATTTAGTTTTATCTACAATCCTCTTTTTCTGTTTTACTATGTATATGGAAATTCTCATTTTATTTAAGCTTTGTAAATTTTAGGATCAAATTTTTTTTATTCTGACCTATTTGCTGTTCTTCACACATAAAATCTCCTATCACAAGGTCTTTGGACAAGCTGTACCTCTCCCAAGTCTGAAATGCTTTTCCTCTTTACTTCCATCCCTTAGAATCCATGGTTTTTTTTAAGGGCTAGTTCCTACAGAAAGCCACTAGAGCCTTCCATAACAATTACCTTGTGTTTATTTTGTATTTATATATAGTTTCCCCTAATAGAAAAGTCTGCTCTTTGAGAGCAGGGACTATTTCATTAATGTCTTTGTATACAACATATGTAGTGCTTTCTGTCTAGACATCCACCAGTCCTAACCCCCATCCCCCAGCTTCTTGTCATTTGACTTTCTGCTATCCCATCTGGAACATTCCTCCAGACATTTGGCACCAGATCTTCAGAGATCAGGCCTCTCCATCCTGCCAGAAAAAATCCACTAAGCTTTAGGACCCTGCCTTTGGGTTGAGCTGTTCTGATTGGTGGCTCAGGTAGTGAGTGACTCCTCTACTAAGGCTAGACTAAAACAGATCATGCTTCACATACTATCCAGTTATCCTCTGGGAAACCAAGAACCTACTTAACCATTTGCCATCTCTCCAACTAACACACACATGCCCTCCCCACTCTTGTTCTGGGAACAGTAATCAACCAACCAACAAGCATTTATTAAGTACCTACTATGTGCCACATATGCTAGGTACTGGAAAAAAGCATGATAAATCAACTGTCCTATAGTAGCATTTGAAAAAGGAAATGGCAAATCACTCCAGCATCTTTGCCAACAAAATCTTAACAGTATTGGTATACTTCAGGATCACAAACAGTTGCACATGACTGAACAACAACAACCATGGTGGCAGTCACACACTGAAACTATCTTCCTTGGCCCCCACTTCCCTATATTTTGCATCCCTCTAGTAGAATATAAGTTCTTTAACAAAGTGTTCTATCTCGTTTTAGGGCTTATATATATATATATATATATATATATATATTTGGGGCCCAATAAATGCTTAATAAATTATTCTTAATTGCATCATCATCATCATCATCATCTCTAGCATTTATCTATAATTTACCATGTGTCAAGTACTGTGCTAAATGTTTTACAAGTGTTATCCCATTTGATCCTCACAACCACCCCAGGAAATAGGTGCTATTATTATCATCCCCATTTTATAAACTTAAGTAAACTGAGGCAGGTGTTAAGTGACTTGCCCCAGGTCACACTGCTAGCAAACATCCAAAGCTAGACTTGAACTCAAGAGTTCTTACTCAGTGAAGTGATTAGAACCAATAGAACACTGTGCACAGCAACAGCAAGATTATACAATGGTTATTTCTGACGGAAGTGGCTCTTTTTGACAGAGAAATGATTCAGGCCAATTCTAATGGTCTTATGGTGAAGAGAGCCATCTACACCCAGAGAGAGGTCTGTGGGAACTGAGTGTGGATCACAACATAGTATTTTCACTCTTTTTGTTGTTTGCTTTCTTTCTCATTTTTTTCCTTTTTGATCTGATTTTTCTTGTGCGGCATGATAATTGTGGAAAAATGTGGAAATGTGGAAATATGTGGGAAAATGTGGAAAATTGTAGAAACTGTGGAAATAGAAGAATTGCACATGTTTAACCTATATTGGATTACTTGCCATCTAGGGGAGAGGTGAGGGAGAAGGGAGGGAGAAAAAAATGGAACACAAGGTTTTGCAAGGGTGCATGTTGAAAATTATCTAAAAATATGTTTGAAAATAAAAAGCTTTAATTAAAAAAATTTTAATAAGAATTCTTACTCAGTTCTGTACCACTTTGCTGATTGATTGGTTGATTGATCAGTTCCTTGATTCTACCTGTCCCCAGAGAGTATAATGAGGAGTAATGGGTAGAAACTGAGAGAAGGCAAATTGAGGCTTGATATAAGCAGCTGGAGTGATTCAAATATATCTCCAGAGGCAAAAATTTTCAAGTAAAAGTCAGATGCAAACCTGGCAGACGTGTTATAAAGGGGATTCTATCTCAGATATGGGTTGAACTAAGTGGTGTCTGAGGTCCTTTCCAACTGGAAAATTTTACAACTTAATGGAAAATTTAACTCTCCACAGCAGTCTTTTTTCTTTCAAAAGAGCGTTCTTTCTCCTTCTCCACCACTGGGAGGCCCGCTTCCACAGCCTCTGCAGCCTGCTGGTTCCATGTCTAGACTATGTGGTCACAGCCTCTGGCTCAGCCACACTCTTAGGAAGAAGAGATGGGCCGATGCATTCTTTTGGCTTGGAACATAAACACACTCCACAGAGTCTTATGAACCACAGACAGACTCGACCAATGGAGTTTCAAGGAGTTGCCCACATAGAAAAACTATTATTTATTTAGCAGCCAGAGGATCATCAGAAAGCATGCATTTAGAACTGAAAGGAATCCCATGGGACATCTAATCTCAGTCTGTGCCATCTTAGGATCCCCAATTTAAAGGGACCTCAGAGGGCATGGAGTGTAACATACATACACATATTTTACAGATGAGGAAACTGAGATGAAGGGAAGGGAAGGGAAGGGAAGGGAAGGGAAGGGAAGGGAAGGGAAGGGAAGGGAAGGGAAGGGAAGGGAAGGGAAGGCAGAGGTGCAGAAGGGAGAGCTTTGTTTGCTTGCCTTATGAAATGAATGCCCCTGACTCGTCATCATTTGAACTAGTTGTTTATGCCCAAGCCCTTTGCTCCCATTGTCAGTCAAGGGATCATTTGTCATTGCAGAATAGAGCTGAGCCATCAGAAGACGCTGAGCTGGCATTTGACGGGGTCCAGTTGTTGTTTTGTGGCTCTTATGAGTTTCCTATGGAGTTTTCCAAATAGTCGAGTTCAGCTTCCGTTTGGCAACCTGCCAGACCCATGAAGAGGTCAGAGCAGCATGACCGCAATGCATAAACTCCCTACTGATACACCAGAATGATGGGTTTCTAGCTGGCAGGGTCCAAACATCAAATTTTACAAATAAAGAAACTGAGACCCAGATAGGTGACATGACTTTTCCCAAAGTTACACGGTAAATAACAGAACAAGGCTTCAGACTCCTTTGACTCCTGAACTAGGATTTTCTCCACCACACCAGGATGGCAAAGACAAGAACTATATATAACAGCAGGTGTACAGCCATAAGCACACTTTCTTAAACCTCTATGAAGTGTTTTCATACTTGATCTGCCCCCCCCCCAACCTCTGGTCTCCACTCCTCATTAGGTCCTAACTCTGCCTGACCCTTTCAGACAGTCTTTGGTGCTGCTTCCATCCATTTCCGATTACCTCCTCCAGCTCATTATTCTCAGCATCATTTCTCAGAATGACTTCAGCACTGAACTTCATGATATGGCTGATAACCCTGTGTGTTTTGGTCATCCTAGCTTCTTCTCTGACCTTAAGATACTTTATCTACTGCACAATTTGGCAAAGGTCCTGCTTCCCTACCCCCAGAAAGACCCCTCACAGCCACCCACTTGAGTTTTTGTCACCCAAGTGATGAGACATGATAAGCCCTAAAAGTGATCCTGTCCATCCATCCAGCATAGGTCCTACATGTGTGGATGATGAAATGAACACCAAGATTGCTGAAGGGAAATGACTACTGGGAGAAAGAGGAGGTAATGTCCAAATCAGACACCAAGTGAAAAATAAATGCCAAAATAAACTACAAAGGATGTATGAAGGAAGATGCTATCTTCATCTAGAGAAAGAAATGATGACAAATAAAAGTATGTATGAAATGATTTTACATACATACATACATACATACACACATATTTGTGTCTAATAGTAGCCATCTCTAGGGTGGGTACGGAAGATGGAAAGTTACAATATAACTTTATTATTTGTTTTAAAAGAATAACAAATTGTATATAATAGATTTATAGTTCTGGGTGCAATTATCTTTTTTCCCTCTTCTACTATGTTAAGGAAATGTTTGCTTTATTTCTGAAGTTCAGAATAAAATAAAAAAGCAAGTCAAAAACAAAAGGAAAGCTAATCGGTCTAAAGAAATTCATAGTGAGAAGCTGCTAGATGGCAGTGGAATAGAGTACTGGCCCTGAAGTCAGGAAGACCTGAGTTCAAATCTGACCTCGGATACTTAAAACTTTCTAGCTGTGTGACCCTGAGCAAGTCGCTTAACCCCAATTGCCTAAGCAAAAAGAAAAAAAGAAAAGAAAAGAAATTCATAGTAAAATTCATTGGAAAGGAAAACTAAAATTTTTTTGATAACAGAAAAGTGATGATAACAGAAAAGCAAGATGCTCCTTCTTTAACTCAATCTCAAAATGACTAAGTTAGGAATTTGAAGACCCAGTTAACAAAACATTGCTAGGGGTGACTAGATGGTGAAATGAATAGAATGTGGGGTCTGGAATTGGAATACCTAACTTCCTGAGTTCAAATCTGGCCTCAGACACTTAATAGCTGTGTGCCCCTGGGCAAGTCACTTATCCCTGTTTACCTCAGTTTCCTCATCTGTAAAATGAGCTGGAGAAGGAAATAGCAAGCCACTTCAGTTTCTTCACCAAGAAACCCCAAATGGGGAGGGTGGTCAAAAGGGCTGTATAAGACTAAAAATGACTGAACAAGAAAAAGTCTAGAAATCTTTCTACTTCATATGGTAATTTTAGTCTCTTGCTGCTACTCCTCCCATCACTGAGTCATACTTCCAAGGAACCTTCCCCACATAGAAGGCCATGTTTCTGAACTTTCAAACCTGATATTGCACTTCCTAGTCAATCCCTCTTCTGTGTCTGGAAGGCCAAATGCTAGGGCTCTCAAACTTAGGTCTGCTGGAGAAGCAATCCCTTGGATCACTTCCTAGTTTTCCACATAACTCTTCTCTCTACATAGCCACATAGTTGAGCCACAGAGTTCTCTCCACATATGGCACTGTCTCTGAAAGGCTGAGGTTAAGAGCTTGACAGTGGTCAGATCCTCTCTTATTGGACCACACAGGAAAGTAATATGCATCTGTCCCAAAGATGCTATGAATAGATTAGGATAGGAAAACTCCTTTCTCTGACTTATTGCAATCTCTGTGTCTCTCTAAAAGAAAGAGTAGTTTTTTTTTGTTTTTTTTTTTGAAAGCAGGGTTAGGAAGATCTGTGAGCAAAAAGGGAGAGCTGCTTCAATGACAGCTTGTCCTAGAAAAAATGGGAGCCAAGTAGAGGTGTGTTGGAGCCAGCTCATGCTGGCTCATGAGAGATGATTGCTAAATTTTCAGCATGAACATTTACATTCAGAAATCAGCAAAAACTCCAAATCTGGACCTGATTTATGATTTTGTTGATTGTCCAGATTTAAGAAGGTGATAGAGAAAAATGGCAATAATGCAGATAAAATCTAAAAGTTTGCCATGTGTACACCACAGAGAGCTAGTTGTTAAACATTTACCCCTGGGACCAACCTAATTCATTTTAGGGGCAACCCTCATCCATGAACCTACCTCTAGGAGTGTCAAAGGAGAAGTCCAGTATCATCTATAGGGCAATGTAATTAATTATAAGTCCCAAAACAGAGACCTGTTACCCTGTAAATTCAAGTTGTTTTCCTTATTGACCACTACACTAAAATCTGCAACTCAGGTTAAATTTATTCATTTATTCAATTAATATTAACTAACTACCCACTATGTATGGGGCACTGTGCTAGATCCTAGGCAAACAAAGATGAAAAGTAAAAGCATTCATTCCACAGGGGCAAAGGAGCATCTATATATCTATTTACCTATTTATCTATCTATAGATATAGATAACAGATACATAGATTAATATAATACAAGATAAAATATGAGAGGGGCAAGAAGGAAGTTAATATATTCTAGAAAAACTTGAGGGAAGGGAAATCATTTTCAGCTATAAAAATCAAGTAAGGTTTCATGGAAACAATGGCACTTGAATTATGCATGAGTCTTACTTTGCCAAGCCTACCTCCCAGGGTTGTTGTGAGGGAAAAAAAAATGAGATGAAATTTATAAAGTGCTTTGGACAGTGCATAAGCACATAGTAGGAGCTATATAAGTGCAAGCTCTTTTTGGTTTTTAATTTCTCCTGCATCTTTTGTCACCAAGCACCCTGAATATGTGACAATCCCCAAGCAACACAGTCAGAATTTTACTCAAACACACTAGTTTTAAGAGCATCTTTACCAAAGAGGATTTCAGAGGACAAGTAAAGTCTATCAGCTTAGCTGCCTGCTTCTCATTAAACCTTAGACACAAGAGCCAAGTTCTTATTTTTCTGGTTAAAAGGCATATGGCAAACTCTTTTAGAATTTCTAGCTTTACTGCTGAGAAAAACTAGAAAACAGTGTGAGAGAAACTAGACCAACACCTTATACCATATTCCACAATACATTCTAAATTAATACATTATTTTAGTATTAAAAATCATTCTATTAAAAAAACTAGAAGAGGAAAAGATATATTTTTCACAGCTAGAAACAAAAGATATATTTTTAATCAAGCAAGGGATAGAAATAATTATAAAGGATAAAAAGATGTCTTTGATTATTGAAAACTGAAAATTTTCTGTACAGACAACATCAATGCATGTAGGATAAGAAAGGAAATTTTTGAGTGGGGAAAAAGATATTTGTTTCGAATTTCTCTGATGAGAGTTTGTTATCTAAGATACATAAACTGTATAATACACATATATGTGTATCTATGTGTGTGTATATATAGATAGATATAAATTTATGTGTTAATCATTCCTCAATAAATAAATGGTCAAATGATATAAACAGTTCTCAAAAATGCCTCATATCCTACAAATTGGCAAAAAGAAAAAAATTGGCAGCAGTCAGTGTTGGAGAGTTTGTGAAATAATAAGCACAGAAATACATTTTGCTGGAGCTGTGAAATGGTACAACTATTTAGGGAAAAAAACTGGAATTATGCAAATAAAGTTACTAAAATGTTCATAACCTTTGAACTCGATTATTGGGTTTGTAGCTCTAAAAAGAAAGCTGCCATATACATTAAAATATTTATAACCAATTTGTGATAGCACAAATTGGAAATAAAGTAGATGTCCATTAATTGGGGAATAGCTAAACAAATTGCAGTATATAAATGTAATGGAACATTGCTGCTTTATAAAAAACAACGAGCAAGACGACTATAAAAAGCATGGAAATATCTATATAAACTGATGCAGAGGGAAGTAAACAGCAAAGAAAATAATATCCACAATAAATAAGATGCTGTAAGTGGAAAAAACAACTGCACACCAAATAATCAAAAATAAATATAGTAAAATTATAAAAGTCAAACAGTACTTGAATGAAGAGATATAAGAAGATACACTCAACCCATCTCTTTTTGGAGGTAGAAGGTCCACATATGTTACATATTACACATGCTTTTGGACTTTTCCAATGTATCAATCAGTTACGCTAATTTTTTCTTCTTTTAAAAATACCATTTGTCATATGGGATGGCTCACTGGAGGAGAAGGGGAAAGAATACTGAGGAAAATTGTGATAATATAAATAACAAAAGATATCAATAAAATGTATTGTAAAAAAATAATTTCTAGCTTCTACCCTTGTCAAATTATGTGCTAAGCCTCTTTCTTGGCCAAGGAAAACTGGGTTACATTTTTCTCAGTTGTAACTTTAAAGGGTTATAGTGGTGAGTATAATATCATGGAAGCCAAGGACTATAAGAGTTTTGAGAAAGACTCATTGGTTATCAGGGACAAACAGTAATATGTCAAGAAAGATAATAGCTGAAGAGAAAGATCATTTCTTGGGAAGATTAGATAGCTACTGATAACCTTCAAGAAGAAAAATGTCAGTATGATAGAAGAAAGGATATTGGGAGAATCTGGGTTTGAATCCTGGTTCAGGTACTTATAATTTCCTAGGTTTCAGTGTCCTCAGCTATAAAATGAGGGGTTTCATTAGATCAATTCTGAGGACCTTCTCAGTTCCAAATCTATAATCCAAATCAAAGAGACATTAAAGTGTATGGGAATCATGAGGAAATGGATATAGACTACAATTGGGATAGTGTAATGAGAAGGTGACTCCTGAGATAATAAACTCAACTGCAATCTTGGAACTCTCTGGCTTGTACCTTCACCCTAAGAAACCCTTGCAATGTCACCATTTGTTTTGCTGACGTCTTCTGTAAAGGACTGTCTGTCCTGTGAACACTCAGATTGCTGAAACATTTTGTATGCACGCATATGTATATGCGTGTATATATGTATATGTTTATGTGTATAAATATACTCTCTCTATATATATATAAAATTCTCTCTCCATATCTATTATCTCTCTCTATATATATGTATATATATAAACATATTTACACTATATATATGTGTGTGTGCTTTCCATATATACTCTATACATGTATATATAAACACATACATACACATATATACACATACATATGGAGATGAAGAGAGAACATATGTGTGTATGTGTATGTGTGAGCCCTTTGACTATCAGAACTACTCTCCTCTATTTTCTGTAAGGCATCAGACAATCCTCCCTTCTGGTAAGTCTTTACTCCTCTCAGAACCCACACAATGTACATGATTCATGGTACTAATGAAGGGATAAGGTGTTTTCATGGCTCATTGCTCTTCCGTGTATATGGATCCATATTGGTTGACCACTCTAGTGTAACCAGAATTCCACCCCAGCCTGAGGAATTTTAAATGCTGCTTCATAATCAGAAAAAGAGTCTCCATATTGGTATAGAGAATTCTGAGTAACTAAGTAAGGGATGGAGTTGGTGAAAGAGACACTCATGGTTCCAGACCTCTGTGAGAGAGAGAGATGTAAAAGACTTTAAAAGCTACAGACATGTAGGGAAATTCAGCTCCTCAACAGGCCCTTGATTTCCAACTTTCCTCCTTATTGACTTTGGATACTTTCCTTTTGGGTAAGACCAAAGTCTTGTTCTTGGTTTGAGCTGAGATCTTCTCAGTTCACTTCAAGAAAAGAATTTGTTTACTCATGTATTTTCTGGTATATTCTAATTTATAGAACTTTTCCAATTTGTGTTTGCTGTTGTGTTTGGATAAATGAATTCATTTGTGTAACTAGCATTTGAGAAGGTGTCAAACAGTAGGTGTAAGTTTAGGGATATCTTCTCCTTTAAAAGCAACTAGGAAAGTAGCTTTAATGTGAACCTATGTGAACCTAGGAGTACACTCCTAGCCCAGCAATATCTAAGGTAGATGATAGATATAATTTTAGTATAGTATCCTCTCAGAGACTAGAGAAAAAAGTGCCCAGCCTTGAGTTACTCCTGAAGACTGGCTGCTCCTGTCCTCATCAGCAAGCATCCTAGTGGTAGATCAAACTCTGTTCCAGGCTCTCTTCAGAGACAGGTTAGACCTCAGATCATATCTCTTCCTGCCACTCATGAGCCACATTTAGACAATTCATATAGATATACATATATACATGAGAGCATACACTTCTAACAGTAGTAATTTTTCCCCTCCATCTACAAACATGCTCAGAAAAAGAAATAATAAATAAATAAAAAGAAATATTTTTAAAGCCTTCCCCCAACTTTTTAAATCTTCTTAGACTGCCTTCTTAGTTCTCATCTTCCTTTTCTATCAAATTTCTTATAGCAGCAATTCATATAAGCTCCTTCCCCCAGGTAAGCTACTTCTTCATTCATAGGAAGCTCTCAGAGAGGACATACAAGAAGGGACCAGAATCCAGATATATAGGGAAATGCTGGGATTTCTAGAAAAAGAGATAAAATGCTGAGCTTCATGTAGGCAAGAGAGAGAAGCCTATGTATCCCCATATAATAGAAAGGTTACTGAAGAGCTTATACTATATGGAATAAAGCTATTAGAGAGGGGTATAAGATAAGGTGAAATATAACTAGGGTACAAGTTGAATGTCCAACCTAGAGATAAAGAAGGATACATACTATGAGGTGGTAATAGTAAAAAAAAAATGATGAGTTAAAGGTATAGAGGAATTTTGAGGTAGAAAAGAAGAAAACTGAAAGAACTTAGAGAGTAGAAAGCAACAAAGATCTCAGCTACTGGAGAAAGAATTCACTATTCAACAAAATGGGAAACTGGAAAACAATCTGGTTAAAACTAGCTACAGACCAACATCTTATAAATGTGTACTAACATAAGCTTCAAAATGATTTAGACATAAAGGGTAACAACATAAGCAAATTAAAGTAACATTGATGTTACCAATCATATCTATGGATAGTGGAAGAATTCATGACTAAACAAGAAATAGAGAGGTTCATAAGAGGAAAATGGACAATTTTCATTATTTAAAAAAATTAAGTTTTTGCACAAACAAAAACAATACAACTAAAATGAAAAGAGAAACAGGAAAATAGGGAATTTATCATTTCTCTAACAAAGCTCTCCTTTCTAAAATATATAGAAAATTGGGGCAGGTAGGTGGTGCAGTGGATAGAGCACCAGCCCTGAAGTCAGGAGGACCTGAGTTCAAATCTGGCCTCAGACACTTAACACGTCTTAGCTATGTGACCCTGGGTAAGTCACTTAACCCTACTTGCCTCAGCAAAATATATATGTGTGTATATATATATATATGTATAAATATGAAATTGAGTCAAATTTATAAGAACAATAATTCCTCAACTAATGAATTAATTATTTATTATTTATATAATAATTTATTGGTTTATATAACATAATAAATAATCAAAATATATGAACAAGCAATTTTCAGAGAAAGAAAGCCAGACCATCAATAGCCATATTTTCTAAATGCTCTAAATCATTAATAATTAGAGAATAGAAATTAAAACAATTTTGAGGTACCACCACACACATACCAGATTGGCTGGGTTAACAACAACAAAAAAAGGAAAATGACAAAACTGGAGAGGCTGTGGGAAGACAAGTATACAATGGGTTGAGCTGTGAACTGGTTCAACTATTCTGGAAAGCAATTTGGAACTATGTCCAAAAAACCAGTAAACAATGTATACCTTTGACATAGTAATGCAGCTACTAAGTCTACAACTCAAAGATATCAAAGAAAGAAGAAAAAATCAATATGTACAAAAATATTTATAACAACTCTTTTTGTGGCATCAAAGAACTGGAAAGCAAGGAGACACCCATCAAATAGAAAATGATTGAACAAGTTATGGTATGTGAATGTGATGGAATATTTTTGTGCTGTAGAAAGTAATGAAGGGGAAGATTTCAAAAAAAAAAAAAACCTGAGAAAGCTTGTGTGAACAAAGTAAATTGAGGAGAGCCAGGAGAAGAATTCATATAATAACAATATTGTAACAAAACAACTCTGAAAGACTCAGGAACTCTGATCAACATAATGACTAACCACAATTCCAAAAGATTCATGATGAAACATGCTATCCTCCTCCAGATAGAGAAGTGATGGACTCAGAATACAGATCAAAGCATATTTTCTTTTATTTCAGTTTTTTAAAAAAAAAACATGTTTAATGTAGGAATTTGTTTTCCATGACTACATATTTGTAATGGGCTTTATTTTTCTTGCCTTCTCAATGAATGAAAGAATGAGGAGGGAGAGATTTTGAAGCTGAAAATAAAAGAAAATTGAATTTAAAATAAAAAGATTCCAGGAGGCCTAAAAAGAAAGGGGAAAAAAAGTAGGAGGCAAGATCTTCTGCTGAGAGTGGAATGTTCTGGGCTCTTGAGGAGAATTAAAGGGATTTGAAACAGTCATTATGAGCCAAAAAGAAATGAATAAAAGAACTAATAAACAAGGATGTGAGTGCACTGGATACATAACTGTGAGATTTGATAGTGTGAATCCTATATGGTGGGCTGATTTTCATCAGTACAGCTTGGCAACCCAAGAGAGGTACCAGAGAAAGCATCTGGTACCTATCTAGACTTGGGATTTAATTAGCAAGGTATTCTAAGGTGCTAGGATAGACTTTACTGAAATAACAACCATAGGGTTGTTGTCCACTGTGAAAATCTGATCATGTGTTCCCTTTGGCTTTGTAATTGCGATGAGGGCAGCCCCTCTGACTTTATGAGTTGCAATTCCCTCTTATTTTTTGTTAGTCCAACCACTCCCCCTCCTCCAAGATCCCTGCTAACTC
>JAJPUD010006671.1:90323-123908 GCA_023553655.1 Myrmecobius fasciatus | reverse complement strand
AAAAAAATGCAAATGAGGGTGGCCTAGCTGCACCAGATCTAAAACTGTATTATAAAGCAGTGGTCACCAAAACCATTTGGTACTGGATAAGAAATAGAGTAGTGGATCAGTGGAATAGGTTAGGTTCACAGGACAAAATACTCAATGACAATCGTAATCTAGTGTTTGAGAAACCCAAAGACCCCAGTTTTTGGGATAAAAACTCACTATTTGACAAAAACTGCTGGGATAATTGGAAAGTAGTATGGAAGAAATTAGGCATTGACCCACACCTAACACCATATGCCAAGATAAGGTCTAAATGGATTCATGATCTAGGCATAAAGAATGATATTATAAACAAATTAGAACAATGTAGGATGGTTTACCTCTCAGACCTGTGGGGGGGGAAGGAATTTGTGACCAAAGAAGAACTAGAGGTCATCATTAATCACAAAATAGATGTTTGACTATATCAAGTTAAATAGTTTTTGTACAAACAAATGAATGCAGACAAGATTAGAAGGGTAGCAGTAAACTGGGAAAATATTTTTACATCCAAAGGTTCTGATAAAGGCCTCATTTCTAAAATATATAGAGAATTGACCCATATATAAGAATTCAAGCCATTCTCCAATGGACAAATGGTCAAAAGATATGAACAGACAATTTTCAGACGAAGAAATTGAAACTATTTCTGGTCACATGAAAAGGTGCTCCAAATCACTATTGATCAGAGAAATGCAAATTAAGACAACTCTGAGATACCACTACACACCTGTCAGATTGGCTAAAATGGCAGGAAATGATAATGATAACTGTTGGAAGGGATGTGGGAAAACTGGGACACTGATACATTGTTGGTGGAACTGTGAACGGATCCAACCATTCTGGAGAGCAATTTGGAACTATGCTCAAAAAGTTATCAAACTGTGCATACCATTTGACCCAGCAGTGTTTCTACCGAGCCTATATCCCAAAGAGATTTTAAAGGAGGGAAAGGGACCCACATGTGCAAAAATGTTTGTGGCAGCCCTTTTTGTAGTGGCAAGAAACTGGAAATTGAAAGGATGCCCATCAATTGGAGAATGGCTGAATAAATTATGGTATATGAATGTTATGGAATATTATTGTTCTGTAAGAAACGACCAACAGGAGGATTTCAGAGAGGCCTGGAGAGACTTGCATGAACTGATGCTGAGTGAAATCAGCAGAACCAGGAGAACATTATACACAGCAACAAGACTATACGATGATCAATTTTGATGGACATGGTTCTCCTCAACAATGATGTGATTCAAACCAGTTGTTCAGCGATGAAGATAGTCATATACATTCAGAGAGAGGCCTGTGGGAACTGAGTGTGAACCACAACACAGCATTTTAACGCTTTCTATGAATATTTCCATGCATTTTGTTTTCCTTCTTAGGTTGTTTTTTATTCTTCCCTTTCTAGATCTGGTGTTTCTTGTGCAGTAAGATAACTGTATAGATATATATACATGTATTGCATTTGTCATATAATTTATCCTATTTAGCATGTATTAGATTATCTGTCATCTAGTGGTGGGGGGTGAGGGGAAGGAGGGGAAAAGCTTGGGAAAAAAATTTTTTGCAAAGGTCAATGTGGAAAAATCACTCATATGTTTTGTAAATAAAAATCTTTTTTAAAAAAAATAAATTAATTAATTAATTAATATGCAGGGAGATGTGTAATAATAATTATGATTGACACTTTCATCCTTCTCCTCTTTCCTCCCCCACCTTCTTCAAGCTTTGGTTTTTCTATTATTAGAACTTGAATCTATTCTATTCCATAGGGCTTTCCTATAATCAGAGTTTCTTAATCCTTTCTCTGTTATTCTTTCAATTTTGAATCAACTGAAAGAACAACAGCTGTCATCTCTTAACTATCAAAAAATCAAGTCATCCAAATCTTTGCATGTTTTTAATACTGTTAAGTAAAATAGCAAAGAAATCAGGCTTACGTTCTGTAGCTATTTAGAAAACTAATTAACATATATATGGCAGGCAGTTGCAATAATTGGCAAGGATTATATAAGTCAATATGAAGGCAGAGCAAACTGAATAATCCTTTTTATTCATATTTTTTTCAAAAATTTTTTTGTAATATGAGAACTCTTTCCATGGAATTGGACAAATTCAAGCGGAATGTACAGGGCTATCTACATGTTAGACTAGTTTTGACATTTAAGAACAATACTTTATTATTATTCCTAGGTTAATTTCATATTCCACCTACCTAAAATTTTCATTCTTTAGGAATAAAATTTGTATAATATATTTATATACATTTTACTTTTTTAAAAAAACTATTTTTATTTATGAGGTTTGATGGTCTATATAGTATTTATGATATTCTTATTTTAAGCTTTAATTCTTTAATAGTAAAAATTATTATTCTTAATGTATACATCATAGAATAATGACACTGGAAAGGTCCTAAAGAAGTTGCCTAAGTATAGAATCTTAGAATTATAAAGGACCTTAGAAATCACCTGATCTAGTTCCCTCCCACTCACACCTATACACAATATTATAGGTGAAGAAACTGAGACTTAGGAAAATAAAATTTTCCATTTTAAATTATCCTTTTTTTCTAATTGCAGGGAAAGGTTACTGTGAAAATACCTTAGTAGGGCTGCCTTAACACACATGAATGAAACAAGAATACAGTAGGTGTAAACTCCCAGGGGAGAGAGATGGTTTGTCTTTGTATTTGATTTCCCCAGGGTCTAGAACACAGTAAGGGTTTTGAGTTGAATTGAATGCCCCAAGGTCACACATCAGTTTAAGGACAGAATATTTGTGACTTAAAAGTCATGCAACTTTAAAATGCAGAGTATACTCATTTCTTCTAACCCTAAATCCAAAGCTTTTTCCATTATAATCTGATGTTGAAAAACTAACTTATAAAAACTTACAAGCCTTTCACTTTAATGTAAAACTATATTCTATGAGGTACTTTGGCATATTTCTTCCAAATATATCAAAACACAAATGTATTTTTAACAACCTGGGGAAAATATTCTGGTATTTGATTAGAGAGCTAAATGTTATGAAACTAGTGAACAGAAAGTTCAATGCATTTTTTTTTCTGCCTTGGTCTTTATACTAACTTTTTTCATTCAGTTATTTATTAAAGGTTTTACATGTACCTGAACCTTTTGGACCTTTGGGTCATTCCAGACATGCCTTCCTTCCCACAACTCGGGACAATGAAGTTTGTTTTGCCTCCCTCAGTGTTCAATTCACAAAACCCTGGTGAGTTCCAAGTCAGCTTGAACACTTCAATTAAGATCCTAGGAGATAAGCACCAAATGCCATACCAAAATCTAGATAAATCAGATCTTTAGTCATACTTTCCTCCTCTTTGCCTCCTACCCCTCCTCAAACATTTTTATA
Source organism: Myrmecobius fasciatus (assembly GCA_023553655.1). Taxonomy (NCBI): domain Eukaryota; kingdom Metazoa; phylum Chordata; class Mammalia; order Dasyuromorphia; family Myrmecobiidae; genus Myrmecobius; species Myrmecobius fasciatus. Next base: position 120,503 of record JAJPUD010006671.1, on the reverse strand, counting down.
CAAATGAACTAACTGCTTAAAATGAAAAGTCTTGGGCAAACATTAAAAAGTGGCCTAAAGGAAAAAATATACATGCATGTAATTGTAACATGATAAACATGAGTACTACTTAAAAGTTACACAATTAGTGAAATGACCATTACCAGAAATTATAATTTCTGATTCAAGTTGGAGTTAGACTATATGACTCCTGAGGTAAATTTCATCTTTTAAAATCCTGAAATCCTTTAAGTCTTTTAGCACCTACTGATTACAACACCAAATGCCTCTCTAATTCACTGCCCATCAGTCTGATTCCTCAAGCTATTTAACACTCTCACAGTATGGGACCTAGAGTAATAGCCCTGATTTGCCATATAACCTATGGATGACATTACTAAGGCAATCAAAAAACAAAACACCTTAGAACTTAGAAAGATGACATTAGTCTATGATCATTTATTGAGAATCTATTATATACAAAGTATTATATTAATGCAGTGGGACAACATTATAGAAATAGAAAATATAGTCTCTGTCCTCAGGGAACTTACAATTTAATTGAAAAAGCAGGACAATGTGCATGGGAAATACAGTTACATTTATCAAAAAGCCTGTAAACAAATGAAATTATTATAACATATAGTATATATAAGTGATAGTCATGCAGAGCTTTTGGGTGGGTAGGTGGAGGTAGAATGAAGAATGGGCTACTAAGAAGTAGAATGATGGATTTGAAGTCATTTGGACTGATTTTCAGTCCCACCTCTACCAGTGTTGAAGGCTGGATAAAATCATTTAACAACTCTGGTGACAGTTTCATCATGTATAAAAGAGAGTTGAATTTTGTGACCTCAAATATTTATATATCACTTCAAGATGATAAGTAGGTAGATGGAGACAAAGCTAAAATAAAATAAAATTAGATAAAAACTCTTACTATGTGACAAGGATCATGCTAAATTCTGGGAATATAATTACAAACAAAAAAAAGACAATTTCTTTTGTTAAGGAGATTATAGTCTAAAGGGGGAAGGAAACACATAAAAGAAAGTTTAAAAGTGGGATAGGAGGCAGGAGGGAACTTCTCCTGGAGGCAATATTATCTTATTTTATTATCATGACAATCAGACATAAGTGTATTGAGGTACTATCCTGCTTTAAAGTTATGATCCTATTAAAGATTGTAATCTTCTTTATCTGTGAGAATGATGGAAAAATAACAGAAGGAAGCTTAAACTCATGGTCTCTACCCACTCAAACAGACGGACAACAGAGTAATAGAATTGATTTCCATGATTTTTTATTACTTTATGGTGACATTCAGGTAGTATGTATGAGGTTCTCAATTAGGAAAAAGTAAGCAGAGTAAGGTTGGAAGTTTCCCAAAAGCTGAAAAGTATGAAAAAATCAACATGATGTAAAGTCTGTGAAATTTTTAATAGAGGAATAGATAGAGTTTAACCCAGTGTGTCCAGAGCAGAGTATTCCAAGCACGAAATATTTTACTTGTGTAGCTTCTAAAATATTGTTTTCCAGTTTAGTGAATGTGGATAATGGGTAAATTAGGTTAGGGGTTATGACAATACTATTTTTTATCTCCATAAATTAATTGTTTGATTTCTAGTATTTGTCAACCTCCTTCCAAAGGTGTAAGGATGATGGCCAGATTTTTAATGTGGAATCTTGATCATTAAAATAACTTTCATATTCTCACTTTTCTTTTGGGGTATGGTTGAACAGATTCAGAGTTATCTGATTCAGTCATTTGTGACTTTGCAGTCCTTAGGAGAAAGTAGTGTTCTCTAAGGTTAAAAAAGGTAGTAAGCAGTGTGTGGCAGGAAACAAAAGTTTAAATAATGAAGAAAAAACAAGTTTTTTTTGTTGTTTTTTTTTTTTTTTTTACTTTCTGTATTCTATTACAGGAAAAATTGTGTTGTATGCTATCCCCCTACCCACTCCTAAGGGATAATAATACTTTATTGGCTTCCTAAATCTGTGACTAACCCTTCTAAAATACTGTCCAATCCCAAAGATACTTATAAATAGATATTTTCAGACAGCAAAAGAAAAAATAGGGATTATTTTATTAGTTTTTGAGTTTTTCTATTAAAATAAGCCAGTATCCCATCTATTTCAATGGAATGACTTCAAATCACTGAATGTCATAGTTCATTATTTTACTGATGAGGAGACTGAGACTTCAAGAAGGTAAAGAGAAAGGACATGGTGTCTAAGATCTGCCCAAAGTTACACAGCTCATTAGAAGCATTTCTGTACTAGAACCTAGCTCTACTGAGATGAGCAGCAAAAACTGTTTTTAGAGCAAATTTCTGACTTGCACTTATAATTTTAGAGCTAAAGCTACTTTATACTGTTTTTATTTCCACTTCCACTGGTATTTACCAACTTAACAAGCTCTAGAGGGAAAAACTGGAACCCCCAAATTCCCTTCTGACTGTTCTTTGGAGAATCAGGTCAGTGTTTTACAGAGCTAAGTAATCTAAAATGAGATTTGGCAAAGGATGCTTGCCAGCTGTTACACATTTACCAGCCTAGCTACATTTTTTTCTAGGCTGCAGCATCATAAAGGGAAACTCTTAACCTTATTTGGATTAAAATTTACACCATTCACATAACAGGGTATTTTTTTTTAATTGCACATGTTTATTTTTCTCTATTCAGTATTTATATTGGAACCAGATGTCTGTAATGTCTCATCTTCTAACCAGTATCAACTGCTACTATAATGACAGTGGAAAAAGAAGAAAATTGTATCTATTTTCTTTTCTTATTACAGTGACATGATAACAGACTTCACAAAGTATTCAGAAAACCTGAATATATCTACTCTTTTTTATGTTTAGTTTATACTTTTCTTTGAAAACCATTTTCTAAAGTATTGTGTATAATTTTGAGGGATTTCTTTTTAAAAGGTATTGCTTAAAATCAGGGTTAAAATTTTTTCTTATATGTAATTGGGAAGTATGGTGGATCCAAGATGGTAGAGCAAAGGAAAGAACTTGAGCACTCCCCCAAACTACTCCAAATACCTTTAAATAATGACTTTAAACAAATTCTAGAGCAGCAGAATTCACAAAAACATGGAATGAAAAAATTACCCAGCCCAAGACAACTTAGAAGGTTGGCAGGAAGGGTCTGTTACACTAGGGAGAGTGTGGAGCCCTGTTCAGCATAGGTTGCATCAGGGCAGACCAGGAGCAGGACTCAGAGTGACTGAATCAATGGCAGCAGTGGTGGTTTCCAGAACTTTTGGTACATAGATTCCAAAGACAATTTAAAATATTTTTTTTCACAGCTGGGTGAGAGAAGAGCACAATATAGTTCAGCCTCTTGCCCCAGCAAACCAGGAGCAAGTCTTAGGAGCCACTGAATTGGCCCATAGCATCTCTCAGTCCACAGATGGTAAGGGAGTCAAACAACTAGTTAGAAAAAGATTATAGGAGTCTCTTTGCTAGCACTGAAGCATATTTGCTGCTTTACCCATACTCAGATCTGGGTCACAATCCTGCATGGCACTCTCAGGGTGAGAAAAAAGACCAGAACACCAGAGCTTGCAACCCAAGGTGGACCAGGGACCTTCCTCATAGTTCCAGGACAGAAAAAAATGCTTCTGATCACTCACAGATCCAAGCACAGGTCAGGAGAGTAGTAAATGTACCTCTCTTGGCTCATATAACCTTGGAAGAATTGAAAACTTACAGGTTCCTGAAGATTTCCCTGACAACAACCACACAAATCCCCTGAAGTTTCAGACAGTGCACTCTCTACCTTGGAAGCAGAACCCTACTTTTTAAAAAGTTAAAAATAAAATAATAAGCTTGGAAAACAAGCAAACAACAGAAAAAGATTATGACCATAGAAAGTTACTATGGTCACAAGGAAGATCAAAACATACATTTTGAAGAAGATAACAAATAAAGTTCCTAGGTCCAAAACCTCCAAGAAAAATATAAATTGGTCTTGGGCTATTGAAGCATTTAAAAAAGATTTTGAAAATCAAATAAGAGAGGAAGAGGAAAAATTGGGAAGAGAAGTAAGAGCCATCCAAGAAAATCATGAAAAACAAGCCAGCAGCTTTGTAAAGGAGACACAAAAAGTACTGAAGAAAATACTTTATAAAACAGATTAAGCCAAATGATAAAGTAGGTACAAAAAACCAAAAACAAACAAACAAACAAACAAAAAAAAACCAAGTCCCTTAAAAAGCAGAACTGGCCAAATGGAAAAAAAGCACAGAAATTCACTGGGAAAAACTTAAAAAGTAGAATATAGAAAAGGAGGCATAAAAGCTTACTGGAGAAAATAAATTTTTTAAAAATTGTATTGAGCAAATGGAAGCTCATTAATTTGTGAAAAACAAAGGAACAAAATGAAAAAAAAAGAAAAAAAGATAAAAAAATGTGAACTATCTCATTGGGAAATAGATCTGGGAGATTTTAAAATTATTGGATTCCCTGAAAACCATGAGTTAAAAAAGATCCCATGTTTGGTATTGTACCCAAGGGCAGCAAGTCTTATCTCTATGTTAAGAGTCTCACCTCTTTGTTAAGAGCTTCAGTGCGCATTCCGGCCATGCTCAGCATGTCTAATCACAAACCACATCCTTTGATCCTCAATTCAAGGACAAACTTCTTTCACCAGGGTCCCCAAAATCACAGATCCTGACAATCCCAGACATCATCTTTCAAAAAATTACCATGGAAAACTGCTCTGATATTCTAGAACAGGAGTGTGGAATGTCTGGGCTGTAGGCTACATAATGCCATTGAAATTATTTGCAAAGAAAGTGTAGGTGATGATTAGCTGAAAACTAGGTACTGCTTCTGTTCTATAAATTGTTAATTTTGTATGGCCTGAAAATGATGTGTTATATATATGTATATATCCAAATGACCCTTGGCAAATAAATGGTTCCCCACCCCTTTTTTAGAACTGGAGGGTAAAATAGAAATTGAAAAAAATATACCAATCATCTCCTGAAAGGGATCCCCAAATTAAAAGTCTCAGGAATATTAAAGCCAAATTTTCCATAGCTCTTAGATCAAGGAGAAAATATTGCAAGCAGTCCAAAAAAAAAAAACCAATTCAAGTATCATGGAGCCATAATCAGGATAATACAAGATTTAGGAGCTTCTATGTTAAAGGATAAGATTATATTCCTGAGGGTAAAGGAGATAGGATTACATCCAAGATTGACCTACCCAGCAAAACTGAGTATAATCCTTTAGGAGAAAAATGAATATTCAATGAAATAGAGGACTTTCAAGCATTCTTGATGAAAAGACAAGTGCTGAATATAAAATTTAACTTTCAAATACAAGACTCAAGAAAAACATAAAAAAGGGAAACAGGAAAGGGAAACAATTAGGGATTTAATAAGAGTTAACAACTTACCTCCCTACATGGGAAGAAGATACTTGTAATGCATAAGAACTTTCTCATTATTAGGATAGTTAGAAGGAGTATATATAAACAGAGGCCATAAGTATGAGTTGAATATGAAGCATTGTTCATATATATAAACTATGTAAATATATATGTAAACATAAGTATTATATAAATATAAAAATAATGGGTGAAACTGGAATGTAATGAGAGAAAGGGAAAGAGAGAGGTAGAATGGGGTAAATTATGTCACATAAAAGAGGCAACAAAAGCTTTTATATTGAAGGGGAAGAGGAGAGAAATGATGGAGTTCTCAGCAGAACTTAAAGAGACTCAAAGAGATAATAGTATACACTGTCAATTGGGTATTCAAATCTATCTGACTATATGGGAAAGTAGGAGGAGATAAGAGAAGGGGGGATATGATAGAAGAAAGAGAAAACTGGGAGGGTAGTCAGAAGCAAAACACTTTTGAGGAAGGACAGGGTGAAAGGAGAGAGAGATTAGAATAAGTGGGGTGAATAGGATGGAGGGAATACAGTTAGCAATAGGAACTATGAAAAATTTTTGAAGCAAGTTTCTCTGATAAAGGTTTAATTTCTTATATGGAGAACTGAATCAAATTATTAAAATATGAGCCATTCCCCAATTGATAAATGATTAAAAGATATGAACAGTTTTCAGATGATGTAATCTGTCAGCTACAGCCATATGAAAAAAATGTTCTAACTCACTATTTATTGGAGAAATACAAATTAAAGCAATACTGAGAAACTACCTCATACCTATTAGTTTGGCTATTACAACAGAAAAGAGAAATGTTAAATGATGGAGAAGATGAAGGAAAAATGAGAGATTGATGATTGGTGGAGTTGTGAACTCAATCAGCCATTCTGTATAACAATTTGGAACTATGTCCAAAGGTTATAAAACCATGCATAAACTCTGACTTAGTAATACCACTACTAGTCCAAGAGAGAAAAAAACAAGCAAAGACAAAAAAGACTTATTTGTACAAAGATATAGCAGCTCTTTTCTTGTGGCAGAGAATCAAAAATTTCCCATCAATTACAGAGTTGCTAAAATTGTAGCATGTGACTATGTTGGAACACTATTATGTTATGAGAAATGATGAGCAGGATGCTCTCAGAAAAACCTGAAAAGACTTCTGATGATGCAAAGTGAATTGTACTGTGTACAAAGTAATAGTAATACTCTAAGATGGTCAGTAAGTAATATAATAAGATGAATGACATTATTCATTCTCAGCAATACAATGATTCAAATGGACCCTGAAGGATTTATGATGAAAAATGCTACCCATTCCCAGAGAGAACTGATAGTGAGTGTCTAATACATTTTGAAGCATACTTTTTAAACTTTCTTAACTTTTTTATTTATGTTTTCTTTCACAATGTAGCTATTATGGAAATGTTTTTACATTTGTAAAATTAGCAATAGTAACTGTGAAAAAAATTTATGAAAACCTATATTGAATTGCTTGCCTTCTCAATAAGGGATGGGGTAAGGTGGTGAGTGAGGAAAGGAGAGACTTTGGAATTCCAAATCTTATAAGTGAAAGTTAAAAATTGTTTTTATATGTAACTGGTGAAAAACAAAATACTAAAACTAAAAATGAACAAATAAATAATAAAACATTATTTTAATAAGGCATTGCTTGATTTTAGAAAAAAAATGTCTAATCTATATTTTTTGTTAATGCCCAAATAGTTTCTCCTCAATTATTTAAAGAATCAATTAGGAAACTTGAAGATTTGCTGAATAGCATATATTTCATTATCATTTTTCTTGATCTCTGCAGCATTTGATACTACCAATCACCTGTTCTTTCTGTTTATTCTATTACTTTCTCACTGGTTTTTCATGACAATGCTCTTTCTAGGGTCTTCCTTCAATATGTCTAACTATAGTTTGTCCACGTCCTTTGCTGTATTATCCTTAGCATGTTCTCTAACTATTAATATCATTTATCTCTCCCATTGTTTTTTTATTTCTTAAGAGAACTTTTTATAATTGTATCTCTACAAGGATTAAAAGTGATATGCCTCATGCAGTTACTTTATATGGGACTTCTCTTTCTATTACTGACTCTTGAGTTTTCTTATTGCTGAATATAAATGCTGCCATTTTAATAGATGTATTTTGTAGGCTGCGACTTTACTAAAGGTATGAAATATCTGAATTAATTCCTTGACTTATTTGCTGACTTTCTAGGATTTTTGAAATCAACTATAATGTCAATAGCAAATGGGATAAATATTGTGTCCTCTTTATCTATATCTTTTTAACCTATCATTTTATTCTTGTCTTATTGCTATTGTTAGCACTTCTAGAACTATGCAAAAACAGTGAGAAAAGAGGAATTATTGCATTATTCTTGTATACAGTGGTAAGACTTTTGATGTGAGTTACTTAACTTTTTGTGCATTGTAGACCTGTTTCATAATATATGAAGCCTGTGGATGTCTACTCAGAATAATGTTTATGATGCAAAAAATAAAATATGCAAGATCAAAAAGGAAACCAGGTATATTAATTTTATATATTTTTGAGTTCACACCTCTCAGGTTAAAAAGCCCTTTGCAAGCTTTCCCAGTTGCATATATACTTACCTTCTATGTATGGGATAGAATATGTCCACAATTAAGAAAAAACAGTGCATATACAGACATTCAATGTGATTTGAGGCTAGGAAGGTATTAACAATTAGGGGAATCAGGAACTATATCTTAAAGGAAGGGCACTTAATTTGAACTTTGAAGGAAAGTAGGGATGTTAAGACAGAGGTGAAGAAGAATATTCTTGGCATAAAGGATGACTTGTCTTAAGGCACAGAAAAAGACAATAGAATGTTATGTACAGGGATTCATCAATTATTCAAAAACAATTGGTTAACCATTATTTGCATTTATTTTTATTTATGTATGTCTTGTCTCCCAGGCAGAATACAAGTTCTTTGAGGGCAAGGCATGTTTCATTTTCTCTTTCTAGTTAGAACAATGCTTGGCACAGAGTACCTTCTAAAGAGTTTATTATTGGTTGATTGGAAGGAAGACTATATAACAATAAAGTCCCACTAAAATGCCATTTCCCAGATCAAAAATCATCAGTGACTGCACAATTGCTTTTAAGATAAGCAAGGAAGTGACAATATCAGCTTTGTACCTCAAGAAGATTATTTTGGAATGTAGAAGTCATAAACTAGAGTACTAAGAGCAAGTCACTTGGAGATATGTGGAGGATCTGGAATACCAGCATCTGAAATTTTTACTTTATTCAGACTAGATCATATACCTAATTAGTATCAGAGGCAGAATTTTAATCTATATCTCTCTTTACTTGAGGTCTAGCACCTCTTAGACTTCCCATGGGATCTTTCTTGAGTCAAATGTTACTGGTCATTTATATGATGGTGGTTAACATGCTACTAGGCTTTAAGAAGGTGTTAAGCATATCAACACCTAATTCATTTATAATTCAATTACACTTACCTCCTAGAAGCTTGAGGTTCCTTGCACTGTCTCATGTTTTGGCAAAATGTAGTTTTGCAGAAATATCATGGTAGCAGTACAATCACCTAAACATGCATACTTGATGTTTAAGTGATCAATATTGACTGGGTATTAGTGAATACTTTCACCATTTACTTCTCTTTAATGGTATAAGCCAGATCCATAAATTAATTACTTAGAAAATGAGCTACTCTATAGCTTGGCTTTTGAGGCTCACAATAATCTGATTTGTAAATACCTTTCCACAATGTCTACAATCCAGCCAAACTGAGAGACTGATCAGTAGTCCCTTGACTCAATATTCTATCTCTGGTTTCCACACAATCTATTCCCCAAGACTGAAAATTAATTTCTTCCTTCTCACTTTCTCCACAAATTTTATTTTCCCCAAAACTTCAAGTAGGTGCCATCTCTTCTGCAAAACTTTTCATGATCTCCCTAGTTGCTAGTGTTCTCAGTCTGTTCAATTTTCCTACACTCCCTCTGCCCTGCCCCCTGCCTCAACCTAGTAGGGTTATAATCTCTTGGAGGATAAGTACTATTTAATTTTTCTTTGTATGTTCATTGTCTGGTACAGGTCTTATAACTTCTTGTTCAGTTTTCAGTTATGTCTGACTCTTTACGACCCTACAGGTCATAGCATATGAGACTCTTTTATCCTCTACTATCTTGATTTGTCCAGATTCATGTTCATTGTTTCGATGATGCTATTTCATCCTCTACCTCCCCCCTTTCCTTTTGCCTTCAAACTTTTCTAGCTTCTTTTCTAAGGTGTTCCATTTTCTCAAGTAACCAAAATATTGACTCTTCAGCTTTAGTATTTGACTTTCCAGTGAATTAATTTCTTTAAGTATTGATCTTCTAGCTGTCCAAGGAACCCTCAAAAGTCTTTTCCAACAGCACAATTTACAAGTGTTGATCCATCAGTACTCAGCATTTTTATACTCAAGTTCCCACAGGCATATGGTGCTGCTAGAAAAACTATACCTTCAGATCTATGGATCTTTGTTCACAATGTGTTATCTCTGCTACAGATTTGCTGTAGCTTTCCTTCCAAGGAGCAAACATCTTTTAATTTCATGGCTATAGTTACTGACTGCAGTGATCTTTGAGTCCAAGAAAATAAAATATGACACTCTCCCATTTCTTCTGCCCTTTCTTGCCAGGAAGTGATAAGCCCAGTTGCCAAGATCTTAATTTTTCTGATGTTAAGCTTCAAGTAACTTTTGCACTCTCCTCTTTCATCTGTATTCAGAGGCTTTCTGCCATCAAAGTGGTATCATCTACATATAATATTTTTCTTGATTCTGGCTTTTGATTAATCCAGCCTGGCATTTCAAATTATGTACTCTGCATAAAATTAAATGAATAAAATGAGAGAGTTAGACACGTTAATAAATATTGAATTGAATTGGATCATGCATAAACTAGACTGTTCTGCATCTCTCATTCACACCATCTTTTTCTAGGTTTGGAAGCATAAAAAAAAGAAGAAAAAGAGAAAAAAGAAAAAGAAAAAAAAGAAAAAAATTTTAAAAAAAGAAGCTTGGAAGCAAAAGTGAAGAAAGACATATAATAATAGATTGAGGGGATCACAAGCCAGATTAATTTTTTTAAAGGATGGTAGAAGTCTACCCATTTTAGTAAGCAATAGAAAAGAAACAGATGAATGGGGGAGAGACAGAGACAACTACAGAGAGAGAGACACAGAGAGACAGAGAAGGGAGAAAGAGGCAGAGATAGAGACAGAGAAGGTAAGAGATAATCCACAAGGCAAACTCTTGGATTTAAAAGAACAAGATAAGAGGAAGAATTGAAAGATCATATGTGCCTTAGGTGCTATAGCAAAGGAAGAGAGAGTGAGATGATGTTAAAGTGTTTAGGAATACAGAATTAGGGAAAGAGGGAGCCACAATTTTTTTCTATTTACTTGGCAAAATAGGAAATAGTTTAGGTCTAGAAGAGCATTTATCTAGAATATTAATTCAATCAAGAAAGAATAAAAGAATTACCAGCTGAGACTCAGCAATATAAATATGTAGTGAGTCAAGTTGGAGTGGAGATGTGACTTTCTACAACAATGGTTTACTTCAAGGGAATAGGAATGCAGAAGATAGATAGTGGGTGTAACAAAGGGTTGGGTTTTGTTATGACATAAATGACAAAAGTCAAGCAGGCAAGGGATTCATGGAAGATAACAATGTAAAGCTGAAGTAGTTGGTTACAGAATCAACATTTCAAGGGGAGAAAATTGGACCAAAGCAAGTGACAGATGGGGAAAACATGGAGGGATGGGGTGACCAGAATCATTATGAAGACAAAGAAAAATTTTATGGATAATGCAGCAAAGGACAGGATAGTGAAATAGGAGATGGTCAAAGGAATAAATATTAGATTTCTGGATCCTATCAGTCAAATTTAGATGTGATATTAAAATCAAAGGTATGATCATTGTTGTATAAGGCTGTTGTGGAATAAAAATGCAGATCACAAAAGCTGAGAAAGTTTACTAATTGGGATTGAAGAGAATTTGAAGAAATGTTATTGTTGTATGTTGAAATTCTAAGAAGTTGGATAGAAAGGAAGATTGTTACCTAGATTCTAAGTTCCTTGAGAAAGGGAGAATGACCTGAGGGTTGATGGATCACAATAACCAGAATTTTCTCCCTCATAAGTTTCATATCTAGTCATTTACCAAGTCATATATATTCTATAACTTCCATCACTTTCATCTGTCCCCTTTTTTCTATTTCCCCTGCCATTAGGGTATACCAATTACCATCATCATAATCTACTGCATTCATGTATTAAGTGGTATTCCTGTTTCCACTATAACAAGTATTAAATCTTTAGTTCAACAATTTAAAAAATTTTTAAGAAGCTAAGATCTGGATTCCTAATCTAGCCCATCCCAACTAACACAATCTTCTTTTTCTCCAAGTAAAAACAGACTTGGGACATTAAAAGGAAGCAGAAAATGTAGATATCTAACTAGAAAGACTCAGACACTACTTCTAGAAGGCTATGGAGTAAGGAGGCATGCAAGAAAAAGGGCATAGAAGACATCAGGTGATGAAATTCACTGACTCAAGTACATACACAATCCAATTCCTTGAATTTTCTTTCCAGTTTACACACACAAATAACTACCCTCCTAGCCTTGTTTGATGTTATTTTCTTTTTTTTTTTCTTTTTTGCTGAGGCAATTGGGGTGAAGTGACTTGCCCAGGGTCACACAGCTGTTACGTGTCTGAGACCAGATTTGAACTCAGGTCCTCCTGATTTCAGGGCTGGTGCTCTATCCACTGCGCCACCTAGCTGCCCCGTTTGATGTTATTTTCCAAGATTATTTGCCAATATTATTCCTAAAACCTCAGAACTTAATCATTTTAATGTTGGGTTAAAATTAATTTGCAATTTTTATGCTATTAAAGTACAAATCTATCAACAGAAGTGATTCAAAATATTCTCCAGATGTATGCTAAACATAATTAGTTACATATTGCCCCACTCATTATACATGGCTAATTCAAAGAAGAGTTCTGACTTAAAAGAAACATGCCTCATCAAAGGATATAACACCATATTTGTCAGATTAGAGCATGGATTGTATATTTCTGGAAAATCTGAGTTTGCCATAAATTTCAAAACCAAATATGCTGTGGTGTGAGCCAAAAAAAAATTCAGACTATTATTAGTCCCCCAAATGTACCAAACCATACATGCTAGTTTGGCATACTTTTTAGAAATATAACACAAAATCATAATTATTTAAATATTATATCACTAGTGAGACTCCCTTACATGAGTTCCTATAGCTTTTAATTATTCTACTGGTCTTCATAAATAATTTGATAAGTAAATTATTTATCTTTCAAAATTATATACCACTCTCATGTGTGTTGATTCTGTTATGTTTCAGATTTTTCTCTCCTTCCCCCCATTCCTCCCCTCCTCTAAATGGAAAGCAATCCAATATATTTATACATATTAAAATATATGTTAAATCCAATATATCTAAACATATTTATACAATTCTCTTGCTGTACAAGAAAAATCAGATCAAAAGGGAAAGAAAACGAGTAAGAAAACAAGATGCAAGCGAACAACAACAAAAAGAGCAAGAATGCTATGTTGTGGTCCATACTCAGTTCCCATAATCCTTTCTCTGGATGTAGATGACTTTCTTCATCACAAGATCATTGGAACTGGTTTGAATCATCTCATTGTTGAAGAGAGCCATGTCCATCAGAATTGTTCATCATATAGTCTTGTTGTTGCCATGTATAATGATCTCCTGATTCTGCTCATTTCACTCAGTATCAGTTTATGCAAGTCTCTCCAGGCCTCTCTGAAATCATTCTGCTGGTCGTTTCTTATAGAACAATAATATTCCATAACATTCATATACCATAATTTATTCAGTCACTCTCCAATTGATGGGCATCCATTCAGTTTCCAGTTTCTGGCCACTACAAAAAGGGCTGCCACAAACATTCTTGCACATGTGGGTCCCTTTCTTCCCTTTAAGATCTCTTTGGGATATAAGCCCAATAGAAACACTGCTGGGTCAAAGAGTATGTACAGTTTACATGATATTCTCCGATGAGGGCACGCCACACTGGGCAGTCCTGTGCTAATGTCTCCCATGCCATATACTCAATTCTAAAGTCTTTAAGAGATGCTTTGAAAGTGCCCTTGAATCTTTTTTTCTGACTACTTTGTGAGTGCTTGCCCTGTGTGAGTTCTCCAAAAATATTTTTTGGACAAGTGCACATTTGGTATCTGAATAATGTGAATTGTGCTCTCTACATAGAGCTGGAATACTTGGTACTTTAGTTTGAGAAAAGACACCATTGTCTTATATCTGATCCTGTCTGGCAATTTTCAGAATCTCCCTAAGACAATTCAAATGGAAGCAATTCAGTGTCCTGGCCTAGCACTGGTATACTGCCCAGATTTCACGGGCATATAACAATGAGGTCAGCACAATGACTGTGTAGACCTTCAGTTTGGTAGTTAATCCAATACCACTCTTCTCCCACACTTTCCTTTAGGGCCTCCCAAACACTGAGCTAACTCTGGCCATGTGTGTGTTAAACTCATTATCAATGTGGACATTTCTGGAATGTATACTGCCAAGGTAAGTGAACTTATCCATTGCAATAAAAACTTCACCATTTACCATAACTGATGTTTCCATATATAAGTGGTGTGATGCTGATTGATGGAGGACCTGTGTTTTCTTAGTGTTGTTAGGTTAAAATTAACAAAAGCAGCAGAGAATCCACACTTTGTTGCATTTCTGCTTCAGAGGCTCCACTGAGTCACAATCATCTGCAAACACAAAATCATGCACCGACACTCCCTTACTTTAGTTTTGGCTCGTAGACTTTTCAAGCTGAAGAATTTCTCATCAGTGCAATAACTAATTTTGATTCCATGTTTGTCCTCATTGAAGGCATCTGGCAACATGACTGAAAATATTATGCTAAAAAGCATGGGAGCAAGTGCACAGTCTTACTATGACTGGGAAAGTTTGAGACCATTGTCCATGACTGGGAAAGTTTGAGACCATTGTCCATTGTCCAGACAATTCCAGGCAAGAATTCATCCAACTCTAAGAAGGTGGCATTCAATTCCACCAAGAGGAAAGTATAATTGAAACTTAGAGAGATGCAGTATTCTTGGCTCAGTTAAAAAAAAAAAAAAGCAAAATTTCCTAGTCATGGGGTGAAGGACAAATCATTTAGCCATTCTTTGCAACTATGCCTTCATTTGTAAATTGGAGATAGTATAATACACTACTTATCTACCATACAGCATTGATAAAGTGTCTCATAAACATTAAATCACTGTATAGATGTAACCTTGGTGGAAAGTGATAAAACTTGTGTCAAGTGAAACCTGGGTTCAAATTCTGATTCAGCCAACTAACTAATTACAAAGTGTCAGCTTAAGGTTCCTCTATAAAATGGGGAAAAATTATAGGAAAACTATTTATCTCAAAAGGTTGTTTTGTGTCTCAAGTTCAATCACATCATCTGACAGATAGGAAACTTGAGGAACAGAAAGTTTCAATGACTTACCCAAGCTAACATAAGAAAACAGAGAGCAGATTCAAGATGTTTTATGTTTTATGACTCCAACTCTTGTCCTCTTCTTACTGAGATATGCAATCTTCTCTGGTTCAGCTGTTTTAACTGTGCAGGCTCATTTAAGTTAAAGTTAAAATAGGATTTCATAATAAGAAGCATATTAAGTAGTCACATCACAAAAAATTTAAATTCTCTGCTGGGTTAAAAAAAATCTCTTTAAAGAATAATGGAAGAAAAGATTCTGGAAAGATGGCAAAGTAGGTGAGAAAATTCCAAGCTTTCTAGATTTCTCCCATAAACAAGACAAAATTGTATCTTAGGCCAAACACAGAGCAGTAAAAATAAATAAAAGTTGGGGCACAACAGTGGTCTTTCTGGCACAATCTGAGATGATCTGAAGGGATACCAAAGCAGAGGTTTAGCTCCTGTGAAGGGTAAAAATTTCTAAGATAGTTCCACTGAAACAGAAAGTAGTGAGTCCTAAGGCCAATTTAGTTGAGAAATGGCCTCAGCCCCACCACAGGAATTTTGACCTCCCAGAGAGTGTGGGGAGTTAGGTGAATGTGTTGGGGAAGATTGAGGGAACCTCTGCTGATAAATGAAGCCAGAGCCAGCTGTGCTGAGGAAATGTGGTCCTGGCCAAAAAGGAACCAGGAGAGAAAGGGTGAGTACAGAAGCAGTGGGACAGGAACAGTGTTGCTTGTGGGCACTGACAGGAGGATGGAATTCTTGGTTTGGGGATCCAGGCTACAGGGGAAAATTGGAGGAAGACCTGAGGCCAAAGGCACCATCCTCCATACCCCAGGACAAGATGGGATTTCACCAACAATCTTCTACAAAACAAGTATGCAAAAAGAAAGAACCTAACCTTAGAAACTTACTATGGGGATAGGGAAGACCAGGATTCATTTTCAGAGGAGGGTACTGAAATAAAAACATCTCTCCTACCCCCAAAAAACATTAAATGGTCACCTGCCTAAAAAATACATAGAAGAACTCAAAAATGACTTTAAAAATCAACTGAGACTGAAGATAAACTAAAAAAATAAGAACAATCCAAGAAAAACAAGATTATGTAAATAAAGTAAACCAACTAGAAAAAGAAATGCACAGTTTTAAGGAGTAAAATGACTCTAAAAGTTAGAATTGGGTAAGGAGAAGCCAGTGAAGTTATAAGAGACCAAGAAATAATAAATCAAAATATAAAGAATTAAGAAGTAGAAAAGAATGTAAAACATCTCATAAGAAAAACAACAGATCTAAAGAGCAAATAAAGAAGAAAAAACATAAGAATAATGACCACCTGAAAGCTATGATTAAGTAAAGAATTTTGATATTAAAATTAAATTAAATAATTAAAGAAAATTGTTCAAAAGTGTTAGAACAATAGGTGAAAGTAGAAACAAGAAAAATCCACCAATCACTACCTGAAAGATATTCTACAAAGAAAACCATTATAGCTAAATTCTAAATGATAACTAACATGGAAGATGATAGCTAAATTCTAAAACTCTCAGATGAAGGAGAAAACATTGGAAACAACAAGAAAAAAGCAATTCAAATATGACAGAGCCAAAATTAGAATCACACAAGACCTAGCAGTATGTCCATTAAAAGGCTGCAAGTCTTGGAACACTATATATCAAAAAGCAAAAGAACTATGGTTAAGATCAAAAATATCATACCCAGCAAATAAGCATAGTCTTCAATGAAAAAATAATAGATATTAAATTAATTGCCAGACTTTCAGGATTTTCTTGGAAAAAGATCTGAACTTAATAGAAAATTTGACATATAAGATCAAGAGAAATATTAGGTAATTATCAAAGACTAATTTCAAGGAATTCACTAGGGAAAATCTATTTCTGTTTTATATGTGAAAATGTGAATCATATGTCTTAGACTGTCATTATGTAATTGTGAGTACCAAAGCAAGAATAGGTAGAGGTGAGCATGATGGGATTCTAAAAGACAAAATCATAAAAAAGTAATTATTCTATATAAATAGGATGTGAGAACAAGAAGTGACAGAGGTATTAAATGAGGGAGAAGGCCTGGAGGTCATGGAATCCTATTCACATGGGGAATGGATTAAAGAAGAAACAATACATACATACATATATATATATATATATACATATATATATGTACAAAAGTCTTCTAAATTTATTAAGAAATTAGAGGAGGAAGGAAGAGGATAAGATGGAATATAGAATGGTATATAGAATAATAGGAATTGGATAAAGAGAGAGAGAAAGAATGAGGGGAGAGGATAAAAAAGGATCTGGGAGGGGTAGGTCAAGTCAAAGCTTCTTAAGCTGTGGGTTATGATCCCATATGTGGTGATGTAACATGGGGTTCACAAAATTATGATTGATTATCAGTAAATAATTTATTTGTATACCTATTTTATATACCTATATACCTGAGGTTGCATAAAAATGTATCAGATAAAAAGGAGTTTGAAGTAGAAAAAGTTTAAGAAGCTTTGGGTTAAGTAATAGCAAGACAAGTATAAAAGTAGAAAGTAATGAGTAGAAAGTAATGTAGAGGCAAAGGCAGGGATAAAAATAAGAGATACACACAAAAATAATAACAATGATTAAAAGTACAATTTAATGGGTGAAAAAAAGCAGGGATAGTAATTATTGATCTTAGACAATGTTGAAGCTAAAATTGATTTAATCAGAGAAAAATAGAGAAACGCCACTGTAGATCAACCATATTAATCAATATAGTTATAGACTATTTAAAATAACTGGATGATACAAGGTTGAATATAGCTGCTGTGTAGGGAATGAAGAGTTGGTGAGTTTAGAAAAACACAGAAAGACTTGGACTTGTGAAGGATGATGTTAGCTATCTTCAGAGAAGCAGAGTACAAATAAGCATAGTACAGCCTTACATAGATATATATGAATGTATCTGTGTATGAATATATATGTGTGTGTATGATTATAGATGTGTATGTGTATATATGTATGTATATGTATATATATATACATATATGTAAATATATCCAAATTTAATTGTAGTCTACTTGGGGGAGGTAGTGAGAAAAAAGAATAGAGTAAAAGGTGCACAGCAGAGAACAAAAGAAAGCCTACAAGGAAACAAAGAGAAAAGGAATAAATCTGAATACAATGTTTATTATTTATTATATAAGCTTTCATGGAATGGAAATTTATTGTCTCATATTTTGAATCTTCCTTTATGTTCTGCTGTGCACATAACATTGTATTTTTTCCTTTTTTTCTTTTTCTTCCCTTTCTATTTTATTTCCTTTTCTATTCACATCTAAGTTTTAAATAGGTTAATTTAAAAAATAAAAAGCACCTTAAAAAGAATATATGCAAGAAGGAAGATGGAGAAATAAGGCTGTCCCCAAATGCCCCCATCCACTCACACACACATACACAACAATAACTTAAAATACTGTCTCGAAGAGAATAGCATAGTAGCAGAAATAATTAAAAGTCATAGCAAAGCAACTGTCCAGCCTAAGACAATTTGGAAGAACATGAAGAAAGATCTGACCTCTCAATTTTGTGGTCTGCTCTAGAGAAGTACAGATACTGCTGAGCAGAAATCTCTGACTCAACAAATAGAAAGTCTTGGGGGCAGCCTCAGGAACTTTTGCCTCACAGATGGTGGAGATTGGGTGGAATCAGGGGAAGATTATGGGATCTCCATTGGTGTGGGATGTGAGGCCCAGGAATGCTGACCAAACATGATCCTAGATTGTAGCTGAAGGCAAGAAGTGCTCAATGAATGTAGTTACAGAGGGAACAGAGTTTGAGGGAAGAATGGGAAACTGCTGGTTGTGGTTGGTTGAAGGAGTATAATCCCTGATTTCAGTTCCATTGCAGCAGGATAAAATGATGCTTATATTTACCTGAGGGATCAAAGTGAACAAGAGCATTTGAAGTGACAGTGATACTGGGGGCAGTGGCTCAGGGATGGAGAGGAGCACCTGAGGTCACTCATAAACCAAGGCATGAGCTGGAGAAGCAGCAGTCACATCTGGACTTGATTCACAGAACACTGAAAGAAACAAAAAGTCAAAGACCTACGGCTTAGAAATCAAGAGCACAAAAACCCCAAAGCCTAAGGTATTACCCCACCATCCTCTTCCTCCTCCTCCTTTTCCTCCTCCTCCTCCTCTTCCTCCTCCTCCTCCTCCTCTTTCTCCTCTTCCTCTCTCTCTCTCTCTCTCTCTCTCTCTCTCTCTCTCTCTTTCTCTCTCTTTAAACACACACACACACACACACACACACAGAGGAAATAGAGATTGACCCTACATAAAGATAATACCCAAGAAACAGGCCATGGAAAATGGGAAAACAAAAAAGAATAGCCTTATCATAGATAGCTACTGTGGGGATAGAGAAGATCAGTATTAAAACTCAGGAAAAAAATGGTAAAATTTAAACAACTATTTGTAAAGTTTCAAAGAAAAATGTAAAATGCTCACAAGTCCCCAAAAAAATTCTTGGAAGAACTTTAAAAGAATTTTTAAAAAAATCAAATAAGAGGCATAAAGGAAAAATTGGGGAAAGAAATGATGCAAGAATCAATGATTTCTCCAGAATCATGAACAACTGGAGAAAAGACCAAAACTTATTAAGAACATAACTCATTAAAAAATAGAATTAAAAAAGGAGAAGCTAATGGTTTCCTAAAACATGAGAAATAATAAAACAAGACCAAAACAATAAAAGCATAGAAGAAAATATGGAACATTTCACTAGAAAAATAACTGACATAAAAAACAGATCAAGGAGAGATAATAGAAGAATTGTTGGACTACCTGAAAATTATTATTTAAAAAAAGAGTCTAGACACTAAACTTCAAAAAATTATTAAGGAAAAAATTTCTGAAGTTCTAGAATTCAAGGGTAAAATAGAAATTGAAAAAAATACATTATTCACTAGCTAAAATAGGTCACAAAATGAAAACTCACACGATTATTATAGCTAAGTTTTAAAGTTCTCAGTCCAAGGAGAAAATATTATAAACAAGTAGAAAAGAAACAATTCAAATGTTGTGGAGCTGCAATCAGGATAACACAAGATTTAGCTTCTACCTTAAAAGACCAAAGAACATGGAATATGATATTCCAAAGAATGAAAGAGCTGGGATTGCAACCAAGAATAACCTTTCCAGCAAAGCAAAGTGTCATTCTGCAAGGGGGGAAATGAATATTTAATAAAATAAAAGACTTTCTTGAGAAATAAATGGCACATTTTACTTACAAAATTCAGAAGAAACAGAAAAAGGTAAACATAAAAGACTATAATGTATTTATTAAGATTAAATTGCTTACTTTTTATATGGGAATTGATATTTGTAACATGTAAAAATATTATTATTTCCAGGTAAATTTGAAAAATAGATAGATAGACAGACAGAAAATTTGGTGCTGAGTTGATTATAATAGGTGATCCTAAAAAAATAAATTGGGTAGGGAGAGATAAAATGGAGCAAAATATCTCATACAAAAGAGGTGTGAATGGAAGAATTGCTACAGAAGAGTAGAGGTTGCAGTGGAAGGAAGGTAGTATGAAAATCTTATTCTCCTCATAACTGGATATATGAGTGAATAACATCAAACTCTTCTTAACTAAAAGAGAAATAGAGGACCAAGGGATAAGATAAAGGAAAGACTCTTAGAAATATATGTAGATTAGGAACAAATCAGTAGATTTCTGAGGAAAGATAGGATAAAAAGATAGGGTAAAGACAAACAAAGAGAAAAGAGAAAGAGAGACAGAGACAGAAAGAGAAAGAGAAGACAGACAGAGAAACAGAGGCAGAGTCACAGAGTGACAGAGAGAGAGAAGGATGAGTAGTGAAGGCAAAAAAAAAAAACAGGAAATACATAACTACTAATTTTAACTTTGAATTCAAATAGGATGAATTCATCCATAAAATGGAAACAATTAGCAGAATGGATCAAAAGAGAAGAAATGAACAATATATTATTTATAATAAATACATTTTAAAATGAGACACATAAAGATTAAAAATAGACGACTAGGGTAGAATTTATTATGCTTTAGAAATGTTAAAAAAAAGTGAGGGTAGCAATCATGATCTCTGACAAATCTTAAGTAGAATAGATTTAATTAAAAGAAAAAACAGGGAAACTACATTATGTTAAAAAGTATTATTGATAATGAAGTAATATAAACACTAATTTGTACCAAATGCTAAGCCATCCAAATTTTTAGAGGAAAAGGTAAGTGAATTACAGGTGGAAATAAACAGCAAAGCTACAATAGCAGGGGTTCCAACCTTCCCTTCTCAGAACTAGATAAAGCTAACAAAAAAATAAATAAATAAGTTGAAGAGATAAGCTATATATGACAAAAATACATAGAAAATTAAATGGCACTAGGAAGAAATATGCCTTTTTCTCAGTTGTACATGCTATCTTTACAAAAATCAGATCATAATGCAATAAAAACTATACTTAATAAAGGACCATGGAAACAGATTAAAAATTAATTGGAATTCAGATAACCTAATCTTACAGAATATAGAATAAGAATAAATAAATGCATTAGAAATAATAATAAAGAATAAGCAAAGCAATAGAAATAAGAAATACAACAGAAACAATAAAAATATAGAAAAATAATTTTATGAAATATAATTAAAATATTGAGACAACATATCGAAATTTGTGGAATGTAACAAAAACAGTAATCAGAGAAAAATTTACATATCTAAATGCTTATATCACTAAAATAGAGAGAGCAGATCAATAAACTGGGTAAGCAATTTTAAAAATTAGAAAAATAAATTAAAAATCCCTAATTAAATGTCATATAAGAAATGCTGAAAATTAAAGTTGAGATTAATAAAACTAAATGTAATAAAATGAATGAATGCATAAATAAAACCAGGAGTTGGTTCTATGAAAAAGAAAAAGAAAAAAGAAAAAAAAATTGGCTAATCCAAAAAAGAGAGAAGAAAGCCAAATTACTAGTATCAAAAATGAAAACAGTGAATATGCCACTAATAAAGATGAAATAAAAACAATTATTAGGAATTATTTTGTCCAAATACATGTCAACAAATTTAGCAATTTAATGAAATGGAGAAATACTACAAAAAACAAACTACCTAGATTAGCCAAACAGAAAATAGAATATCTAAACAACCTGTTTTTTTTTTAATTGAACTGACCACAAATGAACTTCCTATGAAAAAAGCATCAAGGCTAGAAGGATTTATAAGTGAATTCTACTAAATATTTAAAGATAAACTAATTCCAATATTAAACAAAACTTTTTTTGGAGTAATAGATAAAAAAAAAAAGATGTCCTACTAAACTCCTTTTAGGAAACAACTATGGTACTGATAACTAAACTAGGAAGAACAAAAACAGAGAAAGAAAGTTATAGATCAATTTCATTGACTAGCTAACAGACAACAACAATATATCCCAAACATTATATCTGACAACCAGGTATGTAGAGATTGTTTAACATAAGGAGCATAGGTATAAATTGATATAAAACTATAACTCAATTCTGAATTACCAATGTTAGTCCATAACTGACTCTCTTCCCCTACTTCTAGAAGTCCCTCTCCTGGAAGCTGCTTCTAACCTTAAGTGATTGATTCTGTATCCATATCTTCCTGGAATGTGTATCTCAGGTCTCAATTATTACTTGAATTCTCTTGAATTGATTCTTCAATTGGGTATGTCCTTCTGGGAATACCTCCTCTTTCTTTTCCTCCACACTCTCCAAGTGAAGAACTAGATTTTTCTCCAACTGTTAGCTTCTGCTTCAAATACCTCTAATATTGAATGATCTAGACTTGGATTGTCTTTTAAGGGTGTCCAGGGTATGGCCCCCTAGGAGGCACGATTGTCATTTTTCCAATGAAAATGCTTCTTTCTAACTTACTCAAGGGTCTTGTTCTCCTCATGCAGAGATTGAGTAGGTAACCACATTATTGTAGTTCTTTCCTATGACTGCCTTTTTCTGAGACTAGGTCATTGGCTTTCAAAGATCAGGTCCAATGTAGTTATATGGGTAATATTCTCTGGTAGAATGTAATCTTCTTGAGAATAAGGGTTGTTTCCTTTTTTGTCATTGTATATTCAACATCCAGCATAATGCATAACATATAGTAGATGCTTAGCAAATTGCTTGCTGAATAATTAATTGGTAATCAGCCTTTCTATAATATGTCATCAGGGCCATGCTCAAATTTATTCCATTTTGTTAGAATCTGTGACAACCTGTACCACACTGACAGACCAAGGTTATCTCAAGAACATAATATATAAGGCATCAGAAGAGGACTTTATTAAAGCAAAATACATATTTTTACCACACTTTTACTTTGGTTAATTAAATTAATTTTCTGCATTGATATATTTTAAGGCATTTTTATTCCTGGGTTTATAAATATTTCTTTTCTCTTGGGTATTACTCCAATTCTTCATTGCATCATTTAAGTGACAATAGTACATCAGAAATATTTTGTTTTGTCCTGCTTTTTAAAAAAAAAAAATAATAATATAGTCTCATATAGGCATCAGATTGCTGCAAAGGGTTTGCTTAAAGACCAGTGCTAGAAACATACCATCTTAGTTAATTCCAGAAAGATACCTTATTAGAATACTGAGTACCAGATATCTTATTTTTAAGCCAGTTATTCAAGAAACCACCAACCAAGGCTTGGGCAGTTTGCAATCTATTTAAGTAGGAGGTAGAGATTTTTTTTGTTTTGATTTGTTTTCACAGTCCAGAAATATGAAAATCTAACGAAAGATATAATGTTGTTCCTACTAAACTGTAACAGCTCACTTTTGCTCCAAAAAGATTAGTAAGATTCATGTAGATTTTGTCAATGCAATAAGAAAGGTCCCTTATTAATACACAGTGATTACTATTCCAGCCATTCACTATTCCAAATACATAGCTTCTCAATTCTCTCTTGATAGGAAATTCTGCATCTTATCTGAGCTAGATAAATATCATTTAATAGCAGGATAAATAGCCTACCTAAGGAGCTACATAGCAACAGTTGGAAACTTCAGAAGGAAAACTATTTCATAATGTGTTCTCTCTTGTGAGAGAAAAGAACCACAAGCAAGAGTTTGTATTTTGGATACTAGAAAGAAATGGGCACTTAAACATTTATATCTAGTGCTTAGATTGCTAATAAAAAAACAACAAATAAAGAAATCCCCAAACAAATGGAAAATGAAACACTGATTGGGTTTTGACCACAGTCTTGCTGCTGTAACTCCCCTGCCAGGATTCTTGAATCCCCTTTGCTTCCAGCAGCTGCTCTGGCTTTGAACTCCTGCTTCTCTAAATGCTGGGCTTGTTGAATTTTTCCTTTTGTGAGAGAGCCTGTAAATCCTGTGGTAAGCCAAAAGCATCCTTAGGTTTCCACTCCTTTCTCCCCTCCCTTCCTTCTCCTCCCTTAGCTGCTCAACCTCCCACTATCTCATTCCCAATAGAGTCTGCTTTGCAAGTTCCATCCGAGAAAATATAGATTGTTAAAACAAGACAAGGGGATATCAATGATAATCAAGTGGGAATTCATTCTTATGTAAACAGCAGCCAAATATGAAGAAAAAAGGAAGGCTACAGGGGAAATCTAGATAAAATGCCATATATAGTATCTGCTTGGTGGTCTAACTGCAGCCCAGAAGAAGGTCATCCAGTTTGACCCAGAGCTGTGCAGCTGGCTGAAGTAGAGAAGACTAGAGAAATAGTGAGCTAAATCACTGGGGAAGAGGGTATTTCCCATCATTTTCTAGCAGCTAGTTTTAGGATGTCTCTGAGTAGCATTAATAAGCCCCTTGTTTAGAGAGGATTGGATAGCCCTCACAGAGTCCAGTAAGTGTGGAAAATAAAAGTAGTTCTATATGACTCTTCACAGTATCCATAGGAGAAAATCTGATTTGGGTTTCATTCATACTAAAACTTTTTTTATCATAGAAGAGATATTTGTTTTTCAAAGGCTAAATAAAGAAAAGATTTTTCTTATGACGAAAAGATTTTTTTCTGAGGAAAGAAATTTGGTAGAATGGTATATAGCAAACAGTGAAGGTTTTACTTTTCTCAACTTCTGGGCAAGATATTAATTCCTTAGGCATTCCAAGGCATTTGCAGAAACTAGTAAAGCTCCATATTTAGTGAAGTTGTGATAAATTTCTGCCAGTTACTTATCTTCAAAAGAGCTCCAAGTTTAAAATAAAAGACAATCTAAGCAAATTAGAGGAACATAGGATAGTTTACCTCTCAGACCTGTGGAGATGGAATAAATTTATGTCCAAAGAAGATCTAGAACTCTTAATTGAACACCAGATAGATAATTTTGATTATATTAAGTTAAATTAAGTTAAAAAGTTCTGTATAAGCAAAAATAATGCAGACAGGATTAGGAAGGAAGCATCAAATTGGAAAATCATCTTTACATTTAAGGGTTTGGATAAAGGCCTCATTTCTAAAATATATAGAGAATTGTCTCATATTTATAAGAATTCAAGCCACTCTTCAATAGATAAATGGTCAAGGGATATGAACAATTTTCAGATGATGAAATTAAAATCATTTCTAGTGATATGAAAAGGTGCTCCAAATCACTATTGATCAGAGAAATGCAAATTAAGACAACTCTGAGGTACCACTATACACCTGTCAGATCGGCTAAAATGACAGGAAAAGATAATGATGAATGTTGGAGGGGATGTGGGAAAACTGGGACACTGATACATTGTTGGTGGAACTGTGAGCGGATCTATATTTCTTTTCTACGAACTAAATAAATTTAATCAGAAAAAATCACAAGAAAGAAGTTAAAGGGGCGAATAAAATTCTGGAAAAGTTGAATATGATAGATCTCTGGAGAAAACTGAGTGGGGATAGAAAAAAATATATACCTTTTTCTCAGCAGTACATGCTCCTACACAAAAACTGAGCATGTATTAGGACATAAAAATCTCACAACCAAGTGCAGAAAAGCAGGAATAGTTTTTTTAGATCATATTGTAATAAAAATTAATTTAATAATGGACAATGGAAAGAAATTGAAAATTAATTAGAAATTAAATAATCCAATTCTAAAAAATAAGTGGGTCAAAATCATAGAAAAAAAATCAATAATTTTATTAAGGAAAATGAAAACAATGAGACAACATGTCAAATTTTGTGGGATGTGGTCAAAGCAATACTTATGGGAACATTTACGTTTCTAATGGTTTAAGTCAATAAAATAGAAAAAAAACAGATCAGTGAATTGGGCTTGCAATTTTAAAAAATAGAAAAAAGAACAAATTTGTTAAAAACTTCTTGGAAAACTGGAAAACAGTATGGCAGAAACTAAGTACAGACAAACAGCTTTCACAGTATAAAAAGATAAGGTCAAAATGTATATATTATTTTTACATAAAGGGTGATACCATAAGCAAATTAAAGAGAGCAATGAATAGTTTATCTGTCAGATTTATGGATAAGTGAAGAATTTAGGGCCAAAGAAGATATAGAGTACATTACAAATTGTAAAACAGATAATTTTGTTTATATAAAATTAAAATATTTTTTGCATAAACAAAATCAATGCAATCAAAATTATAAAGAAAGCAGAAAATTGGGGTGTAAGAAATTTGCAACAAGTATCTCTAATAAAGACCTCATTTCTCAAATATATATAGAGAGAACTGCAGCAAATTTATAGAAATACAAGTCATTCTCCAATTGATAAAGGGTCAAGGCATATAAACAGGCAGTTTTCAAAGAAATAAAAGCTATCTTTAGTCATATGAAAAATGCTCTAAAACACTATTGATCAGAGATTAATTAAATTAAAGCAACCCTGAAAGTGGTTAATATGACAAAAAAAGGAAAATGTTAGCTATTGGAGGGGATGTAGGTAAACTGGGACATTGACTGGGACATTAATACACTGTTGGTAGAGTTGTAAATTGATCCAACCATTTTGGAGGCTATATAGGCTATAAAACTGTGCATACCCTTTGATCCAGCAATACAACTCTGAGGTCCAAATACCCCCAAATCATCTAAAAAGGGGGAAAGGACTTATTTATACAAAAATATTTATAGTGGCTTTTTTGTGGTAGCTAAAAATTGGAAAGGATGCCCATCAATTGGAGAATGGCTAAATAAGCTATAATATATATTATTATAATGGAATATTATTGAGTATAAGAAATGACAAGCAGAATGATTTCAGAAAAAAAACCTGGTATGAACTAATACATAGTGAAGTGAATAGAATCAAGAGAATGTTTTACATAGTTACAGCAATATTGTTCAATGTAGAACTGTGAATAAGAGACAATCCCAAAGGCATAATGATGGAGTATACTGTACATCTCTAGAGCAAGAATTGATGCTGACTCAATACAAACTGAAAGATGCTATTTTCACTTACTTTCTTTCATTTTTTCCTTTTATTAAAGTCACTTTGTACAAGATGTCTAATATAGAAATGTTTCACATAATTGTACATACATAACTTATATGTGATTGCTTGCCATCTCAGGAAAAGTGGATGTGAGGGAGGGAGAAAGGGATAGAAGCTGGATGTCAAAACTTTGAAAAAAATTAAAAAGAAATAAATAAAAATTTATAAAGAGTTCCATATCCTCAAAAAGGTGGGGAATATGTCTCTTTGACACATGATACTAATTTTTCCTGTTCTTCCAAATTTCTTAGTGGAAAAAGGGTAGGGTGAGGGGAGTCTGATCCACACCATCTGTTTGCCTCATAGAGACATGCATTCCATTCTCTGTGGAGCAGAGGGCTCATGATAGTCTGCCAAAAAAAATCTGGGGATTATAAAGTGACAGGATAGTTGCTAAAAGGATTAAGATAAAGTTTTTTCATGTTTGGATTACACACACACACACACACACACACACACACACACACACACACTTCCTTTTTTAGCATAGCAAATTTAGAAAATGTTTAGCAAATATTTTCAGGTAACTCCAGGAAATGCAACACACAGAAAGCTTTATTTACTCCACAGACAGTTTGTTGTGCAGGAATCCCTGATTGACTCAGCAGTGGGATGGAAGTTTGATCTTCCATTCCAGTTCAGTTAAGATGAAATTAGCTGGAGGTATGTCATGTCCAACTTACAACATTCCATAAAGAAAGGAGTGGCAACATTGCCAGGGAACACTCTCCATGCTGGATCCATAGCAATCACCCTTTGTGTTGAGCCCAAGTAAACAACATAACAAGAAAAATATGTCAGGTCCTTGGCATCTCGTATCTTCCATGCAAGCTACTTTCCAAAATGGAACTTTGGCATTTAGTGTTCAGTAGACTCAGAAGTTACATTAATAATGTCACAGAAGGTGCTGTTCTCCCTACATGAAGATGGCTCTATGGCTCTGCTCATACATCATCATCATCCATGAGTCTTTTTGCTACTTGTTAGTCATTTCTCCTGTCCTTCCAAATTTCTGAGTGGAAAAATAAAGTCAGGGATACAGTGGAATATACTCTGGACTTGAAGTCAGAGGACTAAGTCTATAAATCTTGATTCTGCTGCTAACAACTTGTGTGGTCTCAAACAAATTGTGCAACCTCGCTAGGTCTTAACATCTTGATCTCTAAAATGAAGGGCACACATCAGATGATAACTAAAATACCTTGGAGCCCCAAATCTATGATCCTATAAAAAAATGAACTCTTATCATCTATCTTGAGGCCTTGGGGTGTGTTGTTGTTATTATTTTCCCTAAATATAGAAATAAATGTTTGGTGAACAGAATTCCTATGAATAGATTTGCACTCTTCCCTTTCTCTCATACAGTCATAAAGACAAGTTTTTGTGAAAGAGATAGAAATCGGGGTATCATTTGTGGCTATGTAAGAGAATTAGTCCAACTGTCTCTCTGAAGGACTGAACCTGCAGTCTTGGTTTTATGAGGATGGGATCTCAAAAGGCTGAGTTATCTAATCAGCTTGGGAATTACTATTATTTATAGTATAACTAGTCAGCAGAAGACATAGAATGTCACGATAGTTGTCACATGGCTATGTAAGAGAAGGAATCCAACTTTTGTCTGTAATATTGGTTTTATGAGCATGGAGCCTCAAAAGGATGAGTTATCTAATCAGTCTGGGAATTATTTATAGTAAAACTAGTCAGCAGAGGACATAGAATGTGATGGTAGTTGTCAGTAATGTTCCTGTCTTTGTAGTATATGGAGAGGAATCCCTTAATGGTATTTTCTCAAGACTTATACTTTTTTTGAGATACTAATTTGGGTGCTAAATTCTAAATTCTTTCCATATTCAATGTAGTCACCTATAAGTTGGCTTTTTTTCTCATAAGTTATTGATCCTTCAATATAAGAATGTGTGCCTACTATTCTTGAAGCTGGGCAGCTAAGTGGCACAGTAGATATAGCACTAGGCCTAGAGTCAGAAAGATTTATTTCCTTGAATTCAAATCTAGCCTCAGATAATTAACTGGCCATGTGACCCTGTGTAACTCAGTTTCCTCATTTGTAAAATGAGCTGGAGAAGGAAATGGCAAAGCATTCTGGTATCTTTGCCAAGAAAATCCAAATGAGAAATGGGAATTGAAAGAGTTGGACACAAATGAAAAATGAGTGAACAATAACAAATCCTCAGAGCAGACGACAACCATTTTGTTGTTGTACTGGAACTCTTTGACAACCCAGTAATAGGAACCCTTCTCACAATAATAGTTTTTTAAATTCAGAAAGGACAATATATAAGAATACAAAAAATCAAATATATTTACCAAAAACATTTTAAAAAAACTCATGAACCTTAGCTTAAGAACTTCTGCTTAAGAGGTAGCCTTTTCTCTAAAAGACAAAATCCACTGCTTCTGTAGAAAATGCTGACAGGTTTCTTTCTTTTTTTTTATAAAGCTTTTTATTTACAAAACATATGAGTGATTTTTCTACATTGACCTTTGCAAAAACTTTTTTTCCCAAGCTTTTCCCCTCCTTCCCCCCACCCCCCACCACTAGATGACAGGTAATCTAATACATGCTAAATAGGATAAATTATATGACAAATACAATACATGTATATATATCTATACAGTTATCTTACTGCATAAGAAACATCAGATCTAGAAAGAGAAGAAGAAAAAAACAACCTAA